>JXSR01S054032.1:4188-14511 GCA_000969725.1 Ophiothrix spiculata | reverse complement strand
AACATTAGCATTCAAGTGCCCCCATAAAGTCAATGCAATATTCACAGACCATGTGACTCTAAAATTAGTTTAACTTTGTTGATTCTTTACAAAATATATCTTGCAGTTGAAGTTGAAAGAGATAAATTCTACAGAGTGTGTCAAAATAATTAGTACTCAACAAAAATATATCTTTAAAAATATTTCCCATTACTTCTTTTTAATTATTTTAATTGATATTACATTTTTGTCTTTTATTTGCAAAAATAATGTTTGTACTTCCTTTAATCTATAACGAGCAGCATCATCACTGCCCATTTAATTCTATTTTGTGATCATAATGCTAAATAGAAAAAAGCTTTACGTTAAATGTCTTTGGCTGTTCCCAATGACTTAAAACATACTAAACACTGGCAACTTATTATATCTTAGCTGTGGCTGTTTTGTATGTGTGCTGAATTCGTAAAATGACATGATCTCTTCAATGTGGTGTAAAATTTGATTGCAGTCATCAATTATCAAAATTCCTCTTCTAAATGGAAGTTATTGAATTGTGTGGTGCTCTGGCAAAATGAGTGGAAAGTCACCATTTTCAAAATTGAGTTTATGACATATTTTAATTCTCTATAATCTCAGCTTTCGAATGATATATAATATGTCATACTTTCTTTCTACAATTTTCATTTTGAAATCAAAATACAAGGTAGTCCACTCAAAATTTGGCAGTAGAAAATTGTCGCAAATCGATTTTAAAGTTACTGAATACTATAGTGTATGATAGCAAACCCCGATCAATTACCCGTGAATAATTGCACTTCCCGACATAATTGACCCTCAAAACGCGAGGTATAGATTAACACTAATGCATTGATACGTTTTGTGTCAAAAAAAACCCCCAAAATTTGATAATTTTACCATATTTCTACTTTGACAGCCATCAATTTAAAATCTTCAATCGCGATTTTCCGCTCATTTTGCCAGAGCACCATCCAATTTATCTTTATCAAAAAGTGAAAAAAATCCAACATTTTTAAATTTTGTGTGAAAAAAATCCCAAAGTTGAGTACTTATTATTTTGACACACACTGTACCATGGTCCCATGACAATTAGTGTGATAGATTGCCAGGACAGTATCTTATCTTTGCTAATCTTAAAATTTTGTTTGACTCTTTGCAAAATATAATACGCAGTTGAATTTGAGCGTTCAATTCTACCATGGGCTCGTACCAATGAAATGATGCAATGTATGGACAGTACTTAGTTCTAATCAAGTCATTAGTTTTTAATCCGTTTACAGCACTCTGCCATGCAAGCTTCTTTCTGGAAGCCTTGGTAGCATCGGTGCTCTACCACATGAGAACCAGACAGGAACTTGTTTAAAGCTACAATTTGAAGAAGAAATAAACTGACTTCATTAAATTTACTGTGTTTACATGGGAAATACCAGACTCGGCGCCATTTTTATTCCTGGACAATACTCAGTTCTTTTCAAGTCATTAGCTTTCATGCTATTTACTGTACTCTGCCATGCAAGCACCCTTCTGGAAGCTGCCGTAGCATCTGTTACTCCACCACATGAGATCCAGGTTGGAGCTTGTTTAAAGCTATATTTTGAAGAAGATATAAATTGACAACATCAAATTTAGGAATTTATTTTGTGTTTAGCTATTTGGAAATTTTAACAAGGTAAGCAAATCTCATATATATTCATTTGAATAAAGTATCTAATTTAAATAAAAATATTAATTTCAGAATTTTTCTGGCTACTGGGGCATGGGCATGTCTAGAACGACTTGCATTTTGTCACACACTAACGGAACTTTAATATTGTTTTAATAATTTTATTCATTCAGCAGTTAGCACACTGAAACAAACAAAATGAATGGCATGGTAGTCTTGGCACATTCTGGTTACTGTGAAATTGGGGCACAGCCAGTCAGGCCGTAGAGTTTGAGGCTGGGGGTGGTGGTTGATTTGGAGTTCACTCAACTTTGAGGTGAGCACCATGTGCCATAAACAAAACCTGCTATTTTTTACTCGCTCTCACCCGGAAGGACCCAACTTTACCAACTGTCATTTAATGACCCCTATTTTTAAATTTGATGTCACTGAAACAGCCTTTGTCACTCAAAGATGCACCATCTTCTTAATTTGATGTTATTTTTTCAAATATTTTGCAAAAATTGTTGAACATTTTGCAAAAGATCATCAAAAATTTTGCAAAATATGTCAATTTGTTTTGAAAAATCTTTACTTTTTAGTAAATTTTACCCAAAGATCCCCTTTTTTAACCAATTTGTCACGAAAGACACCCACTTTTGCTCGGTGGCATTCAATTTGTCACTTTCAATTGTGAGTACCCCTTGCCTATAATCCCTGGGGTTGAGGCTTTTCTTTGGGCATCAAGGCTAGGGAATTGACAGCCATAGCCATGATTTGATGCTTGGTATCAAGTACCACAAACTGGTACCAAACATCACAGTGAGAACACACACATAGTTTTTCATTTCTGAAGTTATAATGAAAACGTATACGATTTTCTTCTTGTTTTCTTTAAAATGTACAAGCTTGACTTCTCTAGCTTATAAATCAGATATGCTAAGTAGGTGATTTTTGTTACTTTTAGGGTTTTTGTGGTCATGCAAGCAGACATCAAATATAAAGCTCATTTTTGCTAAGAGGAACAATTTTTTTCTTGTACAGATCTTCTTAGGTATACCAGAATCATGGCCTCCAGATGTGACAAAGATACCCACAAGGTAACCATGGAAGATATCAACAAAGTAACAGAAGAGCTTGTACCAGATGAACTAAGGCTTCTTTATGATGACCTTGGCATAGATCCAGTCAAAGTTGAACATTGTGAAGCCAGTGCAGGGACAACTGACACTATACTGAAAGCAAGAGCAGTGCTCAGGGAGTGGTTGCAGGAGAAAGCTGATGGTGCAACATGTGAAGCTCTGTTTGATGCAAGGGACAAGATTCTGGCAAGAAGAACAGGTTGGTTTTACTCCATTTGTATTAAAAATACAAATAAGCACCTGCTTATTTCTAAGTTTGTCCGGGGCTACTTCACACACACTTCTTAAATTAGTTCTGTAAAAAATTGCAGAAATAGATATGGTCCATGCTTCTTTAATTACAGCAGAGGTTGGAAAGAATTGAAATAAAAATACAATATACAACATAAGTAAGCTGAGACACAGAGTTTTTAGCCTAAAAATACAAATTGACACCTGTTTATTTCTAAGTTTTCGGGGGCTACTACACACACACTTCTTACTTCTCTTTTCATTAAACAACTTGACCCAGCTTGACAGTAAAGCTAATTAGTTCTGTCAAAACATTATGGAATGTGGTATATTCAAAATAATATGGATAACAAACTTGACGATTATCTCAAAAGACAGCATTAAAACTTAAAGCTGCAGGGGAAATTAGTTCTGCACAAAATTGCAGAAATAGATATGAGTGGTGCTCTGGCATAATGAGCGGAAATCGAAAATGGCTGCTAAAATAAAAATATGATGAAAAGATCAAATTTTGTTTTTTGACATAAAACAAATAAATGCATTAGTGTTAACCTATATTTTGCATTTTGATGGTCAATTACGCTGGGAAGTGTAATTATTCACGGGTAATTGATCGTGTTTTGCTATTATACACTATAGTAAACAGTAACTTTAAAATCGATTTGCAACAATTTTTTACTGCCAGATTTTGAGTGGACTGCCTTGTATTTTGATCTCTATATGAAAATTGCAGAAAGAAAGTATGACATATTATATATCATACGAAAGCTGAGATTATAGAGAATTAAAATATACCATAAACTCAATTTTGAAATTTATTAATCATTTTGAAAATCGTGACTTTCTGCTCATTTTGCCAGAGCATCACTAATATTGTCCATGTCCCTTTAATTACAACAGAGGCTGAAAAGAATTAAAATATAAAAAACAATATACAAGAGAAAATATATGCCATATGTGACCTGTCATATCGATAGCAACCTCAAGGGTCCAAAAATCAAAACTGATATTTTGTTCTTGCCTGAAAGCTGATATTTTAGGCATTAAAATAATACCTCTCTTTGTTACATCTGAATCAGTAAAAATCATCGCAGTGATTTTGAAAACTATAGTTCTGAGAAAATCAAGTTGAAAGTTTTCTATTGAGTAAAACTTAGATGGAGGGAGGATTTTTTTATTGTGGATTTTTGTATGTTGTGACCTGATTTATATGATAGAAGACACTTAAAAGGTATCGTTTCTGATTAAGTAAGAAATTCATCCTGAGACGCGATTTTTTTTACTATGTCCACCTTAAAGAATCTGTTAAAATGACATGTCACATGTTAGCATTAATCTCTGAGAGTTATTAAATACATAATTACTCAATGCTTGGTTTTACCTTTTCTCACTCTTTTTCCCAAATCCCTACTTCCAGGTAAATCTAAGCCAGGCCTAGGTGAATTCAACTTGACAGAATGTCAAGAGCAACTACAAAACTTATACCTAGGACCACAAATGCAAGTACAACTGACACCATGGCTTGGTGATGACGACACAAGGGAAATGGAAGCCATTTTTGTCAACCTAGAAATGGAGAAAGTCAAGGATCTGGAGAAAGACAAGGATCAAAATTCCAAAGTTAAGCACAAACAATTAAAACAAAATGAAGATTTGGTGACTCTTCAAACAGATACAGGTTTAAGGGTTAATCGTATTCTAATCCAGGGTGACGCGGGAAGTGGTAAGAGCATTCTCCTAAATAACATACCTTATAAATGGGCTAAACTCAAAAATACAGATTCTTCACAGAGTAGTGATTCTCCTTTATCACAATTTGATTTGGTATTCCTCATAAAATTATATGAAATAGACAATGAACATAAGAATGACAGCTTAGAAGAAATCATATTTGATCAGATCTTAGAAGAAAGTTTAAATGTATCACAAACAAGTTTGAAATTATATTTCCAATCAAATTCTAAAAGATGTTTGTTTTTGGTTGATGGAATAGATGAACACAGTGTAGGGATCCTGAATAGCACAACATCTGAAATGTCCAAATTGATATACTATAACAAGATATACAGAAACAGCTGTGTCATTGCTTCCACACGCCCGGATACATTAAAGAACATAGGTCGCAATAATAAACTACATATATTCACGAAAATCAATTTAGTAGGGTTTTCGAATAAAAATATTGATGAATACATCCAAAAACATTTTGGTACAAATGATATTAACCAGAATGCTGGTTTACTAAGACAACTAAAAGAAAAACGTGATGTTTGGGATTTGGCAGGCAATCCTTTATTACTGATGTTATTTTGTGTACTATGGTATGATCCTGATCAAGCCCACAGAAACCTGCCAAACACAAAAACAAAACTTTACCAAGAAACAATTTCTAGTCTCTGGAAAAGATATCATAACAATAGGCATGATATGACTGAGGAAGGGAATTCATCAGGGGAAGATGAAGAATCTCAATCAGGTTTGAACAGGTATTTGGAAACCTTGGGAAAAGTAACCCTCGAAGGACTGCTTGACCCAAATCAGGAAAAAACTTTGTTCAGAGGAAATAAGTTTGATAAAGCAACACTTTCTCTAGCACTAGGTGTTGGTATGTTGAGTAGGGAAAAGATCAAATCAAAACTGCAAAAGACCTCATCTGTCAAATTTTTACACACATCATTTCAGGACTATTGCTCTGGGTTTTATCTGGCAAATTTGTACTTAACAAATAACGAAGAATTCATAGAATGCACCACAAAGATGTATTTGTGGGCTATTACAATATACAGACTTTGGTTTTGTAGGATTTTTGGTGCAATTGTCTTCTGTGTTGGCTGTAAACCAGAAACATCAAGGCTTCTTACAAGTCAATATCTCAATGCTGCAGAGTCTTATCGTCATGCTAAACAAGGAAGGTGTCCAGAAAGTACAGAGTATGAATGTTTATTGCCAGAATTCATTTCTCAAAGTGAAAAATTTAGATCACAGTTGTATCCAAAATATGTGAGTACAAAAGGTGAACCGGTAATAGATATACGATTTCTTCTTCAACTGTCATATGAAGGCCAATTGACCCATGAAGAATGTGGTTCTCTTGTTGACATTGCAGTGAGACAATCAGGTCTCCAAGATGTTCTTCCATTGCATCTTGAATTTAGGCGGGTAAGAACTGATCAAACAGAAAAACATATGCAATATCAGCTAGATTTGTTGAAATCAGTCAGTGACATGAATACTGGGCTTTTCTTTTCTACCCTCAATTCGATCAAGTGTATCGATCCAATTGAATTCCCTAAATTCTATCCTCTAATTGTGTCCATGCTGAGATACACCAAGCAACTTGGTCGATTCTATCTCAACTTTGAATTTGTTGAAGCTCCACAACATGTGTCAGATTTTTCTGATATGTTTGATGCTTTAGCAGACTTGAAGGCCCTTCATCATTTGAGCTTACACAGGCATAATGATGGTAGCCATTGTCTGGATATTTCACAGACTTTGAAAAAAGTTAGTCACCTGTCAAGATTTGAGTTGTCATATTTTTCACCTGATAGGGCAAACTTCACGTCCAACCCTTTTGGCTCTGGATTTTATTTAATTAAAGTTGTATGCGACATGAAGAATCTTTTATACCTTACCCTGCAATTTGCAATTACTTGGAGAGCTTTGAAATGTTTGAAATCCATTATTCAGCAACTCAATTATCTGCGTCTTATGTACCCTGAGAATGATGGATGGAGTATCTATGAATTTAGTTCATACTTGCAGAAGGCAAAGGCACTGAACGAGTTGGTTTTAGCTGGACCATCACTTAAATCAAGTATTAGCTGTCAATTAGATCAACTGAAGCACATGATCAATTTGAAGGAGTTACATTTGTTTGATGCTAATCTAGGGGATCTAGAAGCCCATATCCTGGTAGAGGGCATCAAAACAATGGCCACTCTTGACAAACTTGATCTCAGACATAATCCTGGCATAGGATTGGTAGGGCGTACTCAATTACAGAGTCTGTGCTCACTTCCTCAGTTCAAACACCTGGAAATTGAGCTTGATCCATTCTCATTTGAGATGGTAATGAGACAGAGCATGCACTTACTTCCTCAGTCTAAACATTTGGTGCTTGAGCTTGATCCATTATCATATGAGATGGCAATGAAACAGGGACTGCAATTAATTGCTCAGTCCCGAGACTTGGAAATTGAGTTTGATCCAATATTATATGAGAAGGCAATGAGAGAGACATTTCATGTGCCCACAGAATCATTGACATCTCAACCAGACTTGCAAGATTGCCAATGTTGCATGTCAAAACTCTACAGTAGCATCAAATGTGCGCTGTGCTCCATAAAAGGCAGAGGGAAAGATGCACAAGATGGTAATGAAGAAGTAGCAGCTACTTCCATTCCTACATCTTCAAATCAAACTAAACCAAGAATAACAGATAGGAAACGGAAATCTGCACCAAGTGCAGATGAAACAACAGGTAGGAAACAGAAATATACATCACATGCAGATGGTTCTAATGCACTTGTCTTCTTTGGGCAATCCGTTAAACCAGAATCACCAACAAACTTTACTTCAACTAAGCCTAAAACAGCAACATCTGAGAGCTCAGGATTACCAGTACAAAAATCTATACAGGAAGACTTGTCACCTGAATTGCCAGTGCAACGACCTATTACCCGTTGCTTCAACTTGAATTGTTGTAAACCTAAAACTGAGATTCCTGAAGGACTGAAAAGGTGCACCCGTTGTAAAATTGTCAGTTACTGTAGCAGGGACTGTCAACGAAAACATTGGAAATTCCATCGATCTACTTGTGGAAAACAACCTTTAACCTATATGTATTTTAGGGTTGCTGGGAAACCACCAATTTAATAGTTTTTGCACTGCAACCTAAACAACTAAAACTCAAAATCCACGTAAAAGCATACATTTTCAAACAATTTGTGCCATGCTTATCATGGTGGGAATGATAATTTTAATCTAACTGTATGATTATGCTTATGGTCAAACAGTGAATTTTGCACCCAGAATATCTGTCAGGCCAAATTAAAATCAATCCAAATAAAAGCTGTTTTACATTCGAAATCTAGAAATGAATGTCTAGAATTGATTGGCTCAAATGTTTGATTTCAATCTTATTTTTATTAAAAAAATATTGCCCAAAATATGGCCAAATCAAAGAGTTCTGGTAAAACTTACAATGTTTGGTGAAGCTTCCTAAAATATATAGTGACAGAACGAACATTTGATTATTGAGCTCAAAATACAATGCACAAATGGTCCGTTTATTTCAAAACGCAATGTGTCACAAATACGAAATCTTTCCATAATTTCTGATCCTTATAGTTCCTTGTGTAGGGGAATTGGCTTTATACACTGCATTGTGGTGCCCCATAGAAAGCAGAAGTATATGTGCATGTATGTATACAAGATAGCTGTGGTTGAAGACTGAGTGGCACTGAGAAAATATAGCAATGTCTCCTCAGCATAATGAACCGAACCATAAGGGAAAGATGGAGAAAATGAAAAATTTACATCAGAAAGATTTATGCACAAATATCACTACAGGGGGAAGTGAAATCACATATTCATTATTTTTACAAATCTTTGGAAAGTGATAAGGAAGTAAAGTAGTGTCTTCTGAAAATAATGAGCTAAACAGGAATCAGAAGGAGAAAATGACTAATCTAGATTAAGAATTACACACAAAATCACTACAATAGAGAGGGAAATTGAATAATTTCTATATATCAGAACAATGTCTCCTAATGCACTTATCACTTGTAACTCCGGCCCCCGGGTACCTGGGCACTAGCGGGGAATGCGCCGAACTTGTTCATCAGAATTTGACGAGTCCCCGCCGAACACTCCACCGACTTCCCCATAGGGCGGGGCATCCTCAAAACCGAGTCAACGACGAAGTCCCGGCCCCATACCACGGGGAAAGGGCTCAAATTCCATAGATTTTAAGTCCCGGTCAAATTCCCCGCCTAAATGGTCACCATCGAGTCACCGCCGCATCCCCGCACGAGTTCCCCGCCTGGCGGGGACATCAGCATGCACAACTTCCCCGCGCAAGTATGACGAGTTCCCCGCTAGTACCCGGGTACCCGGGGGCCGGAGTTACAAGTGATAAGTGCAAAAATATAATGAACCAAAGAGAAAACTGGGAAAATTAGATAACAGTCTGCTTCTGAAATTAAGTCAGATCAAGAACCAAATGATACTATCATGGGAGATAGGAAAGTCTGCAAATTTCAGACTTATTGTTTTTCACAAACCTTCAAATATGATATATCATGTGGTGATATGTTTTACTAATATCGCTTAGAAAAAATTTCAAAGTTTGTTTAACACAGATGGCACATTAACTAACAAATAACCCCACTATTACATGTGAAAGCAGTGTATTTAAAAACAAGACATTGATCTGAGGAACTGGACAATTTCAGCACTAGATGTATATAGTTTGCATCAATAATGGTTCAAATGTAAGGACACCAAATACAATTTTCAATCAAATTGCAAATAAGGGGTACCAGCAGTTTGAAGAGCTATCATATTTGTAGTTGTTAATTATACATGTACTATGTATCTCATCTACCTCAACCAAAAACAAACATATCTGTGCAATAGTAAGATAATTTAACATCATAACAGTATTAATATAAATGCCAAAAGCTTTTGATTGACAACTGTGCAGTGTACAAAGTTGTGACAAATCGTTCGAGTATTTTTGTTATAAAATTTGTCATTTTAACTGAAAAGTACATAATAAATGTGACTAGACGCTATGATCCCACAGTAGGTCAATGTGTGCAGCAGTACTAATTTCTATCTTGGATCACCAGTTAAAATCGCCTTGTATTATGTACGGTCGGGTATGGATTTAACCCATAATATCTTGGCCAAAAAAGATTGCCCGGTGATACGACCGCGCATATATGTAGATATGTTGTATAAGTATCAATTTACTAAATTGATACTTACAATATCACTACGGGCAAAAACTCAGTCTCATTGATAAAAGTTGTCATTTAGTTGCAAGATTATTTCTGGTTGATTTGATAATTCAGGAAGCAGAACAGATTATCCAATGAGTGGATTTAACCAAACAGACAAGGATACTAGGTCAATGTACTGCTTGAGAATTCTTGATGAATGGTTTTGTAAGGACAAATTTAACAATGTTTAATGCAAATTAGTGATTATCTGAATTTACAAAATTACTGCTTGGTATTTTGAATTTTAAACTAACATGATAATGCTGTATGTATATAAATGTCCTGATTGTTTGATATCTTT
>JXSR01S054031.1:2489-14543 GCA_000969725.1 Ophiothrix spiculata | reverse complement strand
TGAGCTTGTTAATCGCATCAATGAAACCGATTGAAATCGCTTGTACAATAAATAGCTGTGCAGTTTACGGTGACTATAAGCCCGAGGGAGAGATCGACAATCCTGCGTTCTGGATTCATGTCATTGAGAAATACAAAACGAATGGAAGTTAAGCAGAGAAATAAAATCGGAATCACGATTAGTAGCGATTTCATATATGTGTACCGCCGCGGCAAAAGGGTCCAGTTGTCGGCTCGTACATGTTGCTCCTTGTAGCATATCTAATGTATGGTATTTGTATACATCAGATATGCTACAATGAGCAACATGTAGGAGATGACAACTGGACCCTTTTGCCGCGGCGGTACACATATGTATTCAGAAAAAATATATGTTTCACCGATTCTAGATTTTTCTGATGCAAAACATAACGAAAATCATCCACCCACATAAAAACAAACAAACGACCACACAAACTAACAAGCATACAAACAAACAAACAACAAATTTTCAAACAAACAAACAAACAAATAAAAAATAAAGAAACCAGCCAACAAGTACGTGACTTAAGCTATTATAATAGTGGTTGTCTAGATGACATGTATTTTTTTATTAAGAAATTACATGCGTTTCATAAAAGTATAAGTTTTCAAATACACAAATTTCAATATCCTTTCAATAAACCAAGTTAATAATAACAACACTAAAAAAAAATAATGTCCATAAAAGAAGTTAAAATATGTCGTTAACTAGGCTAGGTAACATTCATACATATGTATACTCCTTTCGTACTCGTTTCACTTGGTTGGAGGGTTCAATGAGCAAACTAGATTATACTCCTTAACCAATCACCCAGAATTCATTAATCAATGATTTAAATAATTAACACAAGCATTGTGAAATATTTATGCCATTATTCTTTAAGTAAGCAACAGATCTAATCTGATTGCTCTCTAACCTAGATAAATTGGTTTTCTAGGTTCAATAATCAAATGCAGCAGATTCTGAACATTCTGGAAGAGTCTTTTCGTTAAGCAAATTATTGTTTAGAGAATAGTTTTAAGTATATGAATATAGGTTGTGTTTTTAAATAGTATTCCAAAACACATAGTCCGTTATTACAAAAATATCAGCCAAAAGAAGCAATACAGTAGTGGCTTAAAACAATAAAAAACTTCGCTAACACATAAAAAATTCCAAATATGGGTATATTGATACTTGAAAATAACGATTATGAATAGTGATGAGGTTTAAACATGAAAAAACGTTATTTTTTGTGACTTTTCTTTAAACATTCCTCAGATTTAGTAAACAAATTGATGTAACTCAGCTATCTAAGCTTTGTTTTCCACCAAATTTGGTAGGTATGATGCATGATCAATACCAATGTTGATTATAGTAAATACAACGAAAGCAAAATGTCTAAACACATTCTGTTGCCATGGAAACATGAATAAAATGTGAAGCGCTTTGATCAGTTATGGAAAAGCGCTATATAAGCAGCGACATTTTTTTAAATAATTTCCTCAGATTTGGTACAAAATTGTCCTTTCTCTTAAACTTAGCCATCGTTTTCAACCAAATTCGGTAGGTGTGATACATGATCAATACCAACATCGATTATATATAAATTCCACGAAATTCGATTTTTAGTCATGTTCTGTTGCCATGGAAACTTGTTAATAATCAAATGCAGCAGAGCTGAACATTCTGGAAGAGTGTTTCGTTAAGCAAAATATCGTTAAGAGAATACATTTTAAGTATATAAATCTAGCTTGTGTTCTTGAATAGTATTATTAAAGTCCATTATTGCAAACATATCAGCAAAAGAAACAATACAGCAGTGGCTTAAAACAATTAAAAAGACCTGACTTAGATCATCAACATCTTTTGACTGACGATAACCTTGATAATTGGTAGATTTTAACGGGTTCGCCGTCGGACAAGTTTTGAACTGTCAAGCTTTCGTCAGGAGTAGCTCTGACTCCTTCAGGACAAATATTATAATAAATACATGTGGGCCGTCACTTTCCACTGGTGACTCGCATGAGCCATTCACTGAAGGCTCCCCTTGCCAACAATGTTAAAAGCAGACCACCTCTTTGAGATTATGGTGGCTCTGAAAAGAGCCTTTCTGAAGGCTGCCCCTTGCCAACAGATACACTAAAAAGTAGGTTGCCCCTAACCTCTAATGTTTTGTTCTTATGAGATATTCGTGGCTCTTAAAAGATTCTTCCTGTAGGCTGCCCCTTGCCAACAGTTATGTGCACAATTAGTAGGTTGCCCCTATACCTCTAATGTGTGTACAAATGATAGGCTGCCCCTTGCCTATTAAGTCTCCAACCCAACAGATTGATACCTGATCGGAAGTGACAACGAAAAAGCTAGATGTTACGGCATTTATTCGGTTTGATCAATTGACTAGATTCCATTTCCTTTGGTAATCAAAGATCAAAGGCACCACCTATACTGTCGGAACAACTATTGTGCTAATTAATCCTGCTGACAAACATCCCGTCAACCTTGATGTTAATGCGTACAACTAAAGTGTTATCAACTTGAGAGATTCTGTCTATAATAATTCCTTTATTTAGCGTGTTATGTACATAAACACACAAGGTATAACAAACATGCATGCCCAAAGTTGACCACGTCTGAGTTTTCTTTAAGATAAAATTCATATATGTAAGAAAGTACCGACAGTAAACTGGAATATTTGCACTCTCAAAAGTGCAATAAAATACGCATGTACCAACGCTATGCAAATGCGTATTAACCAAATACTCTTATAGAGAGCCTCCAATTTCGTACGAATGATGTGTGCGATGTTTCAATATCACATTGGCGTATAAGGTTACATGTTTTAGGCAATCACTTGCAATGTTCCACCTTAGTTGAAAAATAAGTCAAACGAAGTGAAGCGCTTTGTTGAGCAGCGCTTTGTAATAAACTCTGCGTCATAAGTTCCTACCCATGATTTCTACATGCATGCAGATGAATTAAATTAACGTTTTTCTAATAATTGTTGGCACACCAACAAAGTCTAATCGGTTTGCAGTCAGAATGTACCAAATTCTTTAACCTGTGACACCGATTCGTAAAGAATGGTAAATTTGAAAAAAATCCACCCTCTAAATTCGATTGTTGCGAATTGATCAATTACACGCAGAGACCATTATCAGTATTAAATGAGTACAGAGCCACGGGTTACTGGTATTCAACGGGTCAATAATGCTATCGTAAGCCGTTATGTTGAATTGTGGAGCAAATCCTAGCGTTATTGATCCTGACTGTTCACGGTGTGTATTCGTTGTGTTTGTGGTTGTACCTTCAGTATGCCGTCCAGGAATTAGCCAGAATTGAATTCAGAGGCATTTACTTTTCAATCATCTGTTCTTTGCAAATTGGTGTCGCTTGTTAGGGAATTTGATATATTCCGACTTCAAATCGATAAGTCTTTGTTGTGTGCCAAAGGTTATCAGAAAAACGTTAATCTAATTCATCTGCAGGGGTGTGGATATCGTGGGTAGGAACTTGTGACGCGGAGTATAGTAGTTATCTGATACCATATCAGTCATAAAAAGTATTGTGTCGATAGAAAGTTTTTAACTATAAACCTTATCATATATCTTGCAAACGTTTTGGATAAACCTTGCCTTAAGAAGTCAGTGGTGTTTACTAAAACGTAGGCACGGTACAGGGCATGAAAAATGTACAAATGTGACATGAATATATAAAGTAGTTTTAAAAGGACAAGAGGTTAGTTCGCTCTTCATTCATGTTCAGTTCATTTGCATGATTAAGGTTGTGGGTTTATATAAGAGATGAAAAAGCCATGAGAACTCCTGAATTTATATTTACAAAGGAAAGAGCAATTAACCAGTTCATACTGAGCTCTGTATAATCACTTGTTTGGAGGCAACCATCAATATATAAGTTGCTGTAGTCTACTGCAAAGACTGACAAGAATTTAACTTGCGCTATGTTCTGTTCTTTTGCCAGATGGAGACATCTGATTTATTACTGATATTGGTGTTTGGGGCATTTAACGGTAACGGAAGAACAATCACATAATTTTTCTGTATTTCAAACACATACATTGCCAAAATTGAATTGGATAAAATAAAACTAATTCCATATTTAGTTGAGTATACCTAAAAGCATTCATATTCAACAGGAATTTTTTCATAAAAATTCCTCTGTCGCAAAATATGCATATTAATGAGGTCGGTTACGGAAGGACAGCAAAACGGACATGGTTTTTCACCTTGAGTACATTTTTGAAATTTTTTATGAAAGTTATAGAAATTTTATTTCAAAGTTACTGAATGCATTGCTTGGTGTTTCTGCAATAGTTTGCCACATTCCACATCAAAATATTCCCTACGGTTATGTTTTAACAATGCGAAATGCGAAGGGATCATGGTCACGGAAGGACGGTAACGGAAGGACAATTTGTCCGCTGATTTTTTGGGTGTACTGAACCGTAAAGCCTGGTCAGGATTAACAAAAAATACAACCTCATGTGTAAATTTGATCCTTATTAATGCCATTTATAACAATAACACCCAAGTAAACAACCACGAATGGGTTGAAAAAATTACTACTTTTCATTATGAAAATCAAGAAATTTGACCAAAAATTAGTTTTTTTAAAGAAATTTCATAGACATCTCTGTTCAGTCTTTTCAAAATTAGGTTAATTTTAAAGAGCTTCAAAATAGCTTTCTTTTGATACCAAATATATGGTGGTAGCATTTTTCATTGAATAGTTACATGCTTTTTTCAATATTTTTTCTCATGTCCACTTTTTCGTGAAAATGCCCTTATGGTACAAGAATAAAGATACTAATTACATGAAGACACAATAAAATATTCATCGGAAAATATTCACCAACAGATATTTTCATATTTAAAAATTTACTAACAAATTAGACATACTATTGGGATTCACTAATATTTAAAAATACAACTTTAGAATCTTTAAAGATGGGACCGGGAAGTGATGGTTTGCAATAGAGCACATAATAGTTCGTAGTGTTGAATCCATCACAAATTCAGACAGACTGGCCATTATGTTTGTCAACACTTCAGCATTTCCCCTTTCCACACGTACCACTTAAATGTAACATGAAGTATATGTTGACATTTATTTATTATTAATTTCACCTTGATAAGCTTGACATGCTGACTATATGAATTTACCTGAACTAAATTAAACTCTCTGTGGTGAGTTAGTGCTTTAATACTGACCCTTCTGAGGTCCTCAATAGAGTCCGTCATCCCTCTCTATTTGAAAAGACAATTACAGAATTTTGTTTTTGTATATTGTAGTTAAAGCTGCAGCCACAAAATGTAGCCATTAATGCAATGCCTTCAAGAATGACACAAATTAGTGAGCTCCATAAGTTAGTGATCTTAAAGTAATGTTTATGTTGCTTGTTGAATATGAAGCGCCACGTTTAAGGCTTTGAATCCCAAGATATTCGCTTACCCGAAAGACATTCACTCATGATATTTGATCTTCATTTGTCCTATGCTTGGATGATCAATGCAAACATTGGGTAAATCAACAATCAATCTCTCGGGTGAGCAAATGTCCTTTGAACACAAAGTGGCGCTGTATTTTGCACATAGCAATAACATTATTGTAAGTGATATATTACAAACATTAGTTTTTGTTTGAATAGTGCAGAGTAACTGACTTGGTTAGAAATAAGTGACATTTATTCATTAAATAGTTGTTTAAAAGATACTAAGTGTTTTAAAAATAACACTTCTACAAAATCTCTAGTTTTAGTTGGAATATTCTACTCAATAGTAAAAGGCCAAAACAAGTTTGTCTCAGAAACCCGCGCGCATTATATGTAAAGATGAATTTAGCGCGTAGAGGTATGCGCTGGTCTTCCTCTTTTTTGTCGAAAGTAATTTTCTATTGCAATTTTACCTTGAATTTCACGTTTTGTTTCAACTGTCTGTAGTTAAAAAAGGCGGGATCGTACACTAAACACTTCACACACGTAAGTAGCGGTGCAATCAAAATTTTAGAGCGTTTCCAAAAATAAATAAATAAATAAAATAAATAAATTGACGCATACCACATAGCTAATTTCCTAGAAAAATAAAAAGTATAAAAATCGCATACCGCATAGCTTTTTGTTTCTGAGACTTTTTTTCTTTATTTAGATGAACTTTTTCAAACACAGAAATAAACAACCCATGTTTTACTGGGATCCTTACATTAAAGATCTGCAAGCATTTAACAACATTTATTAAAGCATCTTTTTTGCAGTGCCTAAGCTGAGCGTAGTTAACGCAACCTTTGCATTTCTCATTGCTTTTACCAAACCTGCTTTAATATCGAATAAGGTTTTCTTAAAAGTAGAACAAATACAGACATGTCCTTGAACGCTAAAGGAAATATTTTTCCATCATAAAAATAAGTAGCGCTTTGGGATTTAATATTATCGAAAACTGATGCAAACACAACACTTCATTTATGTCTTGCGTTTTCCTCCTTAATCAAAATGAAACATGATTTCGAGTTTCCTGTTACATTTCCAAATACGTTTAGCTTTTCATGTTGCTGTAATATATTTTCCTATTTTAAAATACTTAGGCAACCTTGATAAGGAAGAAAACGTTTTAGCATTCATGAAATATAAGACCTTGTTCGGTTTTCAAAGTGTTTTCTTGTGGTGGTCTTGTAAAATACAACAGCCAATATTTAGTCATTGATCTGCTGATAATTGTCTGCGCTGTCTCTGTTGATAGCATCAACAATTCTCTGAAGGCATTAATGTAATTATGTACCAATTGCGCTCATTTCTCTTTCTGTTTCCCTAGATTAAGTATTGCTTTGAAATTTCTTTAGAAATTTGAGGCTAATAATGGGTTTAAAAGAATACAAATTAAATGTTTCAATTTTGTCAATAATAATAATAAATTACATTTATAAAGCGCATATAACAAATGTTTAAGAGCGCTGTACAACTTAAATGCTAAATATCTAAAATACGTATACAAATATATTACATCAAATTACTCTACAAAGGTTAAAAGCATAACATAGGTACATATACAACATAATTCATTAAACTTAAGGAGGCAT
The DNA here is from genome assembly GCA_000969725.1 of Ophiothrix spiculata. Lineage (NCBI taxonomy): Eukaryota > Metazoa > Echinodermata > Ophiuroidea > Amphilepidida > Ophiotrichidae > Ophiothrix > Ophiothrix spiculata. The sequence continues at coordinate 7,454 of JXSR01S054031.1, read as the reverse complement.
CAGATGTAAATACATAAATTTCAAACGTTAATACACTTGATTAAAGAGGTAAGTCTTCAGTTTCTTTTTAAACATATTTACAGTTCTAGCACTTCGCACTGAGTATGGTAGTTTATTCCATTAGAATGGAGCAGCGACTGCGAATGACCTTTCGCCATAATAAAGTGTGTTTGTGCGTGGTCCAGGTTGTAGTAAAAGTTGTTGTGAGGAACGTAGAGTCATTGAAGACATATGATTATAATCCGAGATGAGATTAGCGAGATATTTAGGACACATCCCGTGTTTTGTCTTGTAAGTTAACAGAAGTACTTTAAACACAACGCGAGAAGAAACGGGTAGCCAGTGAAGCTGTTGAAGAACTGGAGAAATATGATCACGGAGTTTTGTGCGTGTAACAACAGGACATTAAATTAATAAGCATTTTAAGGAAAAAAAATATGAAGAATATCGTTTCATTTCAGTTAGAATTCTCGTTTATAATTTATTATGTCGTCTGTTATATGTCTTGTAAACGAGGATAATCAATTTGGGTCGCACTTAGCATGTTTAATTGAATACTAATGACCAATTCATTAAATTGTTTCAGGTGCTTTTAAGATAATGTGTCCTAATGACTGTTTGACTAACATTATAAAACCAGTAACATGTGGTTGCCGACAAGTGCCTCAGGAGTTTTGTCAATTACCCAGCCCTGATATTTTCAATTTGCCTCAAACATAGTTTATATATTTACATCCATGAATCATAACTTTTGTCATTTTCTTTACAAAATGCTCAATAAGTCTATTCTATAACCTGTTTTATTTGTTGGCACCCGACTATGAAAGACATAAACTGGAATATATAGTGGGAATATCCGATGCACTTGTTAACTCAATTATAAACCATTAAGACCACATTTCTGGGTGTTAAAATTAAAAAACAACAACCATATTCAGTCGTTATCACAGACCCTCTATTTTCAATAATAAATCAGTCCATTTTTATTGAAAAGCGAGAATTGAACAATTCGGAAATACCATACAATATCGAGTGAGGTGCAGTATTTTCTCATCTTACCGGTTTTATATAGATAATGTTTTATAGGTAGTCTGCATGTGGGAATACTGCCATCTATAGTTTACCCACATATTAACTGTATTGCAACTTCATGAACTTCATAACACGTAATTATTGTTACATCTATTAGAACATAGCTCTCCTGGCTTGTAGGCATAAAATTGTTCAAATACATCACTATTAAAAAAATACTTTAAAAGCGGAAGATTGAACGTGTCACTATTTTATATTTGTTGTATCTATATATAATTTACCCACGTATTAACTGCATTGCAACTTCAGAACACATGGTTATTGTAACATCCATTTAAACATAGCTCTCCTGACTTTAGGCGTAAAATTGTTTCGCTACATCACTACGTAACAAAAATCAACAACAACAAAAAATACTTTGAAAACTCTTTCACACCCTAAAAACGGAAGAGTGAATGTATCACCATGGCTTGAATTTGTATTTTACTTAAAAAGAGTAAAATGTCACTCGTTTCGAGTGAACCCTTTGTCAATTTTATTCAAAAAGAGTGTTTCACTCTTTGCAAGGATTTAAATTTCACTCTTTTTAAAGATTGGTGACTCATGCCACTCTTTTAAGAGTGAACATGCATAATTTCAATAATGCATCTCTAAAAAGAGTGGTATGAGTGATCAATCTAAAAAAAGATTGAGAGTTTAATTGTTTCAAAGAATTAGTGAAACATAATCCTACAAGAGTGAATTTTCACTCCTTTTTAGAGCGCGACTACACTCTTTTAAAACAAAATGTATTCCAGAAAGAATGAAACATTCACTATCCTGTTTTAGAATGCAGTTTATTGTAAAATGTCAGTAGTAGAAGGCATTGTTTTTGGCGATGTTTTCATCAAGATATGACCTTTTCACATGATCGATATTCAGTCAGTTACATTATGTGATATCAAGATTCAACCTGCTCATTTAAAAGAGTAAGAAATACGTCTGCTGACATTTTAACAACCCGATATACTAGTACATAATGTATACTTCTATGTTGTATACGTTTTCCGATCATTTAGTACACGTTTTGCTTTCATTATCGAAAACAAAAACCATCAGCAACAACAACAATAACAAGTGATAATCACATTACTATAAACAGACTTTCTAATAGTGCATTAGAAAATGTTTACATGGCTAAAATTGTGATAACAGAGAGAAAAAAAATGTTCAAATTATCACTGAAAAACATTCAATGTTCTATGTTGAAACGAATATCAAACTTATTTGAAAATAATTTCGTCAAGTAGAATATTTACACAAATACAATGTATCTAAACTAAAACAATCCAACGTAAATATGATGTAAAATAAACTTAAAACTCACATTTTCAAAGCTAAAAATGGATTTTGATCAGTACATTAACCATGTATTTTCAACATTAAATGCATCCTAGGATATTGAAATTTCACACTGCAAGAAAGATTCACAATTTTACGTTGCCCGTAGTCCGAGCTCATATTGGTTCTACATTCAAACGGTATTTCTTGGTTTCATATTGCGAATTTCAGTAGTGTTAGGGTAGAAATTTAAATCTTGTACGAAATTAAACCTACTGTTGTAGTAAAACCGTTAAATGTTATTACAACAATGGCGTATATAGAGTAACTCACCAGCAAAAATCTGTTTGGACGAACTATACCAGCATCAAAAACTGCTAGTAAGTTATACCGTATTGTTACTGATGTTTTCTAGTAAGTTGCTAAATCTATACAGATATACAGGCATGGTTTCTACATAGGTTTTGATTTTGCCAAAAATATATTGCACACCATTACAACAACATTCCTAACACCACTGAATCTCACTTTTGCAATAAAAAATAACGTTGAAATACAATGTTTTTATTCTTGCGTTACCCGTATTTTACAGGCCATGTAAGTTACGGACATCACGCCCTCGTATACATAGTCTGAATTTCTTGCATAGGGAGACCAAAAGACAGAAAGTTCAACAAGCAATCAACTCATTTCTGACAAGGTAAAGGATCCTTGTAGAATACGCTCAAGGATATTACTGAAGTGGGTTTGATTGAGAAAGAGCTACATTCTCTTTTTTTAAATATTAAAGGGTTGGTACAATGAAATACAAGCAGCCAGTTAAAAATAAGGGTAAGATAATAAGATAAATTGATGACTTTATAGAACCACTTGCTGGCATTAAATTAAATATCCAAGTTCGCCTTTAATAAATATTTATTCTTAGAACAGAATCTTCAAAAACAATAACAGATTTTTACAAACAGAGTTGCTTGACAGCACTTATAAACTGCCTTGCTTATCTTAACAAATCAGATAATATGGATACAAATTGTGTCAACAAGTTGATTAAATTGTCGATCAGTGTCACATAACCAGGTTTACATGGAAATTGTTCCTCAGCTGAGTGTATTCAGAAACAAGTATACTGTATAAGTAGGTACAAGGTAAGTTTAAAAGCGCTTACATTACGCAGGTAGTCTTCTCGAACTTTTTGCTCTTGGTTAATGCTCCTTTAAACGTATTTGTAGTTTACCATTAGCTAACTATGCAGATATAATTGGGTGATAATTCTCAAATACATGAGAAGGACCCAAATTCTTATGGCAAACCATTGGAAGCGAGAATTGACCGAAAAAAGGCATGCAAAGTGCTATTTGAAAACATTTCATTATTTTCCTTTCGGATTTTTCAAATATGAAGAAATGAATTGCAAAAACGACGTAGAGACCTTTTTTTAATGAGTTTTTGATAGATTCCTACAGACCTTTAACTTGTGCACCATCCTGGCAGAAAAATGGTGAAAAGATCTCCCTAAGTGGGTTAAAATCCCGAAAATGTTACTTGTATGCCCAAAAAACATCGTATGTCCATATTTAGATATTAAATGCCAATATATGGTAATTTTTTCTATTAAACATGCTAAGATGTTGAAATTTGGTATATCATAGCAAAATAAAGAATTGAAAAAGAAATTTTGTAAACATTTTGAAGATAGGTGGTTCTTAGGTTGAAATTTGATGAATTGTCCTTCAAAACGGCTTACATCCATTTTCAACAAAAAATCAATAGCCAATTTATAAAAAAACTATTTGATGAATTATCTAAATAAAATCTTATTTATAAAGACATATTAGTAATAAAATTACTAAAATCATTATCAGGAATTTTGCGACACATTTTGATGTCCTAGCAGTTTTTTGCTCTTTTCTCAAAAAGTGCAAAATGGACGTAAGCCGTTTTGCAAGTCAACTATTTATATGAGAATATATATATTAATGTTAAAGTAAAGTGTTCACTACTTTACGTTATCGTTTTAGAAAGATTATAGGATTATAATTCTCTTCATGAAGCTGATGATCCTCTTTATACTACTGAATATATTTGTTTTTTATGGTTATTTAGTGATCATTAAAATAATATTGAGCCTTATTATATTTTTCTTTTCTATAGAGTATCGGTTGTTGTAAATTTGTTTTAGTGTGATACATTCGGGTCCCTCTGCCCTTTAACGTAAGGCATCGCAAGAATTTCTCAATGAGGTGAAAATCATAAGTTCAACAATGTGATTTACGGATTATTGCACCAGCTAGGTCAAAATGATTCGCTAAAGGCAATAATATTATAGGCATTAGCCATGATTCACTTGGATAGTGAAAACTTGTGAAAACTTATTAGAATTAAAGAAAGACCTTCATAGAATCTAAATAAACAAACACAATCTATCACTTGCGCTAAACAGACAATTTTCAGCCAAATTCTTTTTATAGGGTTCGGTCAGCAGTGTTTCTATTTTCCTAAAGCTTGAGATTCTAAATGTACTCACTCACTCACTCACTCACTCACTCACTCACTCACTCACTCACTCACTCACTCACTCACTCACTCACTCACTCACTCACTCACTCACTCACT
>JXSR01S054030.1:0-12997 GCA_000969725.1 Ophiothrix spiculata | reverse complement strand
GAAGAAGAAGAAGAAGAAGAAGAAGAAGAAGAAGAAGAAGAAGAAGAAGAAGAAGAAGAAGAAGAAAAGGAAGAAGAAGAAGAAGAAGGAGAAGATGAGGACTATCATCCTTTTGATACCGATTTACAGTGAGAACATTAACATATTTAAAACCTGGCCTAAGTTTTAATTACAACCTTGATTGTTGGCATCAGTATAAATACATGTTTTTTACAACATTTTAATCTCCTTGAAATCCGAAGATTTATTTTTCGAATCCAAGGAGACAACTTAAAATGACAAACGATTGGAGTTTGGAAGAATGACACTTCTTTATCAAGTTAAGTTAATTAGTGTTCCAGAAAAATGAATACTGAAAAATAATAATATTATTTGACATCCCGTACAAGACCAAAAATGAAGACTAGTATCAACAAATCATACAATTGAAGACATAGCCTACACATACTATGTAAGTATTAAATCGTCCATTCAAAGTTATTCTCTAAAATCCTAAGACTTATTTATAAACACTTGTTTTGATATTTGAAATAATATTAAGTCCGGAAAAAAAACATTCAAAAAAAAATAGGTAACGGGCCTCGAAGGGAATACTTATGTTGGTTTTATTTATGAATCCTAATATCAGATGTAAAGTGTGGAGTTAAAAGAAAAACTTTTGATACCGATTTACAGTGAGAACATTAACATATTTAAAACCTGGCCTAAGTTTTAATTCGGGTATTCCGGGTAAAAACAGCACTCCTAGGTGCTTATTTGATCAACGTTAATAGAAGTACAACACGAGTTTCTTGTAAGTAGTTGTTTAAAACGGCTCGTGGAGCCAGTACTGCGTGGAGCGATGAATATCAAAAAGTAGATGGTGTTAATAACTTCATTTTTGATTACATCTCTGTTTTACTTAATAGTTGTACTCTTTCATGACTATCTGTTTTCCTATTTTACATATTAAAACTCGACACCATATAAGACCATGAATCCCCGCATCTAATTTCTACCCACCTGTTTAAAACTCTAAAACAGTGGTGCAAATCAAGGCTTACTAACTGAAACTAATGCCGTTTATAGGAGCAATAATGTTATCACCTGTAACCTGAGATCTTGATAGAGGTTTATAACAGCTTGCGAGAGAGACGTTTGCTGTAGTTTATTCATTAATGCTTTAAATGGTTTCATGTGTCAGGCCTTCGATGCTTCGTTTGAAATATCAATGTCTCTCACAATTTTCATTTTGAAGATAACGCGTCGGAATCAGTTTCCAATTTTTAAGAAAAAAACTTGGTCAGAAGAAAAATCGAAAATTGAATTTAAAAATAAGCGTTGCGTTGTTGCATTATGAAGGTGCCCTGGAATTGTTAATTAAATGTTATTTTATGGATAACTCCACTCTTTTGAATGTGAACGGGACGAAATGTTAAAATCAATCTGAGATTGTTTCTTGTTTGTTCTTTCATGGTAAAACATAAATTGTCTATTCTACAATCAAATACATACATAAACAATTGAAAATTAGTTAACCAAAATAATTCACATTTTCTGTCATATTTCCGAAAATACACATACTTTGGAATTAAAATTTTGATTAACCTTTAGAAAATATGGGTTTTGTTTTTAAAATGCATTAATTCCGTAAAAGCCTAGGACGAGAATGTAATTGCCTTACCCCTCAAAACATACTTATTTTGAAAATGTAACACTTAGCAAACAATTAAATTATTTGTAATTTCTGTTTTATAGAGAAACGTGAAATTAGTTAGGGAGGGTGGGGTAAGTTGGCCCTCGGGGTAAGCTGGCCCACCTTGTGTTTCTGCTCATGTGACCTTGGGAGAAATATGTCACTGGTGATTTTTGGTTTTGTATAAAGTAGCGAGCTCATCTGTTTGTGTGAGTTATTTGTCAAACGAGTTTTTTTAGTTACCTTAGGAAACTTTTTGAACAAAAGTACATTTTACTAGTGTCAAGATTATTACTTCGCAGGTTCAAGTTATGGTACTTAACATATTATGAGATCAAATCCTTGTCCAAGGTGGTATACTAACCTACTGCGACTCGATCACAATAACATTTATGACGTTTTAACATGATTTTAATTCTAAACAAGTAAATATATGCGTATAATAAAACGCAACAAGTCGATCTTTTTCACGAGATCAATAGGATATAATTATGTGGCCTATATTTCATATATTGCATGTTTACAGCAGGTTAATCATTTTGAACTTCAAAACTAATAGTCTTTTGGAGCAAAATATCCGTATAGCAATTTTTGAACACGAGGTTATATATATCAAATATCAATTAATTACATCAACAAGTCAAAAGACATTTATATTTCAATGTTTTTTAAAAGCTGCAGATGACACTGTAGGCAACAACGTATCTTTTTTATAGATCGTTATTGTTTGAATTTATTTTGGCATTTCATCATAAAGGAATTTTTTATATGCAGCACATGCACCCTCCTTTTTCACTTAAAATTAAACATAATGTATGAAATGTGTCACGGTAAAATTAGTATTTTTTTTTGTAAACGGGGCTGTGGGGTAAGTTGGCCCCGAAGTTGGTTCTTTTGATAACATTTATTATTTACTTAATTATTTAAATACGATAAGCCGCAGAGTCCTAGTATTTACGCAACAAAAAACTTGGGTATATATCTATCTTGAGTAAACAGGAAAAATCTTCTTTTCCTTATCATGTCCAATTCTGGAGCGTTTGAACAAAAAGGGGGCCCAATAACCCCGACATCCCCTATTATTAAGGTATATGTTTTAATACAAGTCCATTCTTCATGTACGGTATTTGCATAATTATTGGTATACGTTATGTCAAGATAATGCAGTTTCGTACGTGAAAGAGAGGACATAAAATAACCTACGCATAAATTGCGAAATCAAAACGAGGAATTACAATCCATAAATATGAATTTACTTCTTTGGATGTTTTTTAATCGCTATTTGTATGCAAGGAATCCTATATTTGTGATAAAGTTATTGTATGCACTATTTAATTCTATTGGACAACGTAAATTTACCTTCGATTTAAACAGTAGAATAAGGTACCAGGTGTCCCAAACATACATGTAGAACAATTTCCGTGCGCATAAACTATAATAGTTGGAAAAACTAAACTTTGTACACATTTTATTACAACTCTCTCCTGGGCATTCTTATGTTTGAAACGCGTATATTCAAAATTCATGAAAATAATAAACATACACGTTTTGTGGTATTTGATGTACACTCTTTTTTCTAACTGATTGTGTAGGATCCGACTTGATATTGAACCAAAATTTGGTGCAATTTTCAACTCTCTTCCAGTATATCTATTATGCAAATTAGGGATACCTGCATTCCACGCATTCCAGGAGGGGTTGTGAACCTGTCAAGTCAAGTTTTCGCGCGAAAGTTTAATAATACGCAATGAGCATGTTCAAATTTCCACGGGTAACATTTATTCTTGAACTTTTAAAATTCAAACTTTGTCGATCGATATTTAGAAGTAGCAAACTTTTGAATCTATGGCCATTTTGCCCAAAATCTAAAGCAACCTAACTTTGGACCTCTCAATTTCATGTTTACAATGAGGTTGAACGAATTTTGCAAACGTGTAGTAGTGGTATGTATCATAAGTTAAACAAAGTTTAAATTCTCTACCTGCTATAGTTTTTGTACAAGAGCTTATTTCTAGATTTAACTATTTTGTGGGAAACCTGGTACTTGATGTTGGCTTAAACTCCGTCGGATTGTCAGTAGATTTAATAATATTGACCCTCTTCCTCTGTTATTTGTTTCATAGGACAACATCCCTCTCAAATGAATATGTTTATCCAAACAATACGTATCTAATTTTATTTGGGTACTTGCAACGATAATAAAACACGAGAACTAGATTTCATTCTTGTGTTTTCATTTCAGTTATAATCACGTGCAAATTCCTTTAGGCGAGGATATATATCTTCATAGTTTACTAATAGCTTGTGTTTATATATTCACTCCACTAGGGGGCGAATCATTTGATTCTTGGGGAGGGGGGGGGGTTGTACTTTTTTTGGGGGGAAAACCTCGCCCCGAATGCGGCAAAAAAAAATCTTTAGCCTAAAATGAGGGAAAACAGTTTACTTATCTACTACAAATTAACGAAAACACATTTAAAAAAATGAAATTAAAAAACATTTTGCCGCCGAAGACGGCAAAAAAAAAAAATCTCACCGCCTTGAGCGGATTAAAAAAAATTGATCTACCCCTACCACTAGCCCATCGGTGTAGCAGCCATAACATGACATACCCGGTTGACCTTAAGCATCTCAAAAGTAGTTGAAATGAGGGTTCATTGGCTTAGTTTTGTTCAATTCTTTTTTACATAGGATGTTTCTCAACAAATATTGATGCAAAAATCTTGGTTTTTCTCCGATCATTTTACACAAAAAATTTCTAGGAATTGTCCAGAATATGAGATGCCCTTTAATGTGGTATATATATTAGTATAGTGTAGGGGAAAATTAAGCAGTTCAACCCCACTTCAAATGCTTGGTAAATGATCGGATGATAGAATTGTTTTAAATAAAATCAATGGTTTTATTGCATCGACATACTGTAAATATGACATTTGTGGCTAAATAACACGCAATATTTGCATGCAAAACAATAGTAACATCAATTTGTGCTGTGAAACTCACATTGTATTGACGTCATTATGACGTCTTCAGCCAGCCATAGGTCAACACAGATCTTCATTTTGCTTGAGGGTGCATCTCGGATGAGATGTGAAACGTTGCCGTGTCCAGATGACCAGATTCAAATATTTACTCAATAGTTAGCTACTTGGATGAATAAAATGCTTCACAAACTATACGGTATGTATTTTTGTTTTTCTTTAAACTACAGATGCTACCAAGTTAGGTAGAAAAACAACATGATGCAGCAGAAATGCTTCTCTACAGTATGCCTTTTAAGTTAAAATCTTCTAAGAAATCCGGACTTGTCTTTCTTAGAAATGCGCAAACAGCATACAAAATTCGACCTAAAATGACATGGTTTGAGGCCATGTCGACGTTAGTAGCAACTTTAAAAATTCAGTAATACAGTGATACCATATATTTGTGTTTTTATTTAAACTACGACCGCCCACGACAATAGCATGGAACACATAAGTAATAAAAACAGTTTATAAATGCCCGTTTACCAAATCCCCATAGTTTTGTTTTCATTACCTATTTCATATAATGTACGTGACTCCAATAGATGGACGGCCAAGAAAACAACTGTAGGGTTTCAGGCTACTTCGTTCCATGACATTGAAAAGGAGGGAATAGTAGAACGTTAGTCTTTTCATCGACTTACAGAGAAAAAAGGGAGAGTTAAAGTATCAAACATGCATACTATAGTATGTTGTTCAAGCGTCCTAAAACTTCTGAAAACAGGAAAACAGTTTAGTATTATCAATAATTATGTTCGGGTATTGTATTTTGTGTATGACGTCTTTTTGTTTCTCAGTTAGATATTGTCTTCTGACAACGTTACTGAGTATTAATAACCTGCGTAATAGCGCGATCCAATCTAGTAAGATTATTTCTATTTTTACGCAAACTACTGCGCGGTCATTATCAGGTAACAATGACTTCTGTTAATGACCCGCCAAGCGCGTATGCTTTAAACGCAGCATTACGCACACGCAATGATATCGCGGAGGTCGCGTTTGACTAAACGCAACGCGGACGCAGTGCCTAGACCGATCGATATTTTAGCAGATGGCAAAGAAACAAACTAAAAAACATTATGATTTTCACCCGTTTTTGGTGAAAATCAGTAAGGATTTTAAAGATAAAATTACGGTTATTAATGACAATAATAACTTTGCACCATCTTTTAATTCGGTCATTGTTTAAAATCGTTGGTGTTTGTTTTGTGCCTTGGTACTTTTCTTCGGGAGAGCTCCCGCAGAAAAGTACCTCGGCCCAAAACAAACACCTCCGATTTTAAACAATGACCTCAAAAAAGATGGTGCGCAGTTATTATTGTCTAATTATGGCAAGAAACACAATTGTAAAAAATACAACAGAATAAAACATAAATTTTGACAAAGATTGTTAAACTATTACACTAGAAAATACTGTTGTTTTTAATATTCCTGTAATGCAATCATCGCAGAGTATGACCAGATTTTACTGACATTAGGTTCTGCTCCCGCTGGGAATATTATGTCTGATCTCTAAGCCATTGTAAAAGGGAATTACAGGTTGACAGGTAATTCGTTATGTATTTATGAGTCTACGATATTCACTTATGTCCCAGTGGAACCTTTTTCTTGAGTGTGGCAACTTCATCGTGTTTGATAATCAGGTTAGCAAAGCAAAACATATTGCAATAAATTAAATATATAGATCTTTGTTGGAAAATAACATAACATGCGTATGTGATATATCGTAAGTTAAATACAGGAAAGGAAAAGGATGAATACAAAATGAAATACATTTTTTTATATTTAGTATCCATCCTTTTCGTATCTTGTACAGTTAGGAAAAAAAGGACTCATTCAAGGTTTCAGAAAACAAAAACATCTCCGGCAAGCAATTATTCCTGGTAAAAATCTAACGTGGAACTGTCGTTTGTTTCGTTAAGTTGCAAAAATATTTTCAACGAACATTGCTTACTAAACATATTTTTGAAACAACAAGAGTTTGGGATTTTTCGCCATTGAAAATACCGTTCAAACACTTGGTCACACATCGTTCTGACCATGTTCTTAACCTTTGGGTGCCTCGAAAAACAGACTCCTCGATCTCAGTACAACTGACCCCTTAATGGAGTCGACCGTCTTTGACTCCGACTAGAGTTAAACATGCTACATCCCCGGGAAGGGGTACTCATTTTTTTGGTAGGTATGTGAGATCCACGATGTCCAACATAGTGTCTTGCGGAACGGATTTTCGGTATAAAATAAGGTCTATGGAACTGATTTTTTCCCGAATAGAGGTCTCAGGAAGTGTTTTTTCTCCCATCTAAATACGGCTATTTGAGTTGAGAATTCCTCAAAATTAGCTTGAAAACATAATAAAACACATACTTTTGAATCATTTTCTTTGAAAATTGGGTTTTTTGAACTGAAGTAATCTTGAAAAGAGCATCTTGGAGAGCAGAAGAGAGGCTTGAAAAGGGGGTCTTGAGGGCGGCACATACTCGTACCTTCCGTCAATGTAGGTACCCCCTCCCCCGGGTCATCGTTAACTCTCAGAAAAAAGGCGCTATTAAGAATCCTTTTTATTCTCTATATAGAAACCCTTCCGCCTAAAAGGTACTTGGTTCTTTAATGGTTGTTTGTAGAACCTTTAAAAATGTAAGTAGGCCATCAAGGCCTAATTTAGTCTTCACATAATCTGCAAAAAAGAAAAGACAAAGTTAGTCATCTAAAGTATTTACACATGTTTTTCTTCATTGAAAACATTCTTTTTTCTGTTTTATCAAGAACCTTTGATGGTTCCCTGGTTTTTATTTAAAAAGGATCCATTTCGGGGCTAAAGAACTTATTCAGAATCGTTTTGGTTCTACAAGGAACCCAATCATTTTTGACCAGGTTTCATTTCCCAGCTTAAAATCTGAAAAGGTTGATTCTAATCTACTTTCTTCTAATCGAATTTATACTGTCATAGTGGTTCTCAATAACTATGTTAATATCCGATGGTATACAGGTCAAAATGATAAATAGCCCGCTTGTATTGTAATAAAAATCACAAAACATAAAGATAAAGGAGGTAGTATCTTTTTTTCTTCTTTGGCATATGTCAATGGGCCAATGATAATTCTATCTTGGAATGTTAGAATGATTTTCATTTAATTTCTGAACCAAAACAAAATGGTAAGTTTAATTTCAAATAAAGTAGTTTTAAACACTTGGCGTAAATAGATAATGTATTCATTTAAAGGTGTTAATGTGTGCAAGAACACGGGAATTCAAATGCAACTAGGTCTATACATGTGCAATATTGTAACCCTGTATCTATATATCTTAACTCAAACGTCGATGCAATCTCCTGTTCATTCTCTTTGTAATTTCCTGTAATGCGAAAGGGACGTGCAAAATAATTGCAATAATTCCATCTTTATTGATCAGTATGAGAGATTGTATACAGTAAACGGGCGCCTTGAATATTGTATTGAGAGTAAAGTTTTCGCGAAAATTCCAGCTCTACGGAGCCCGTAAGGTGAGATGTTTTCGGGTTTTTTTTCGTAAACATTAGTATTTTGCTCCAACGAAATATTATTTCGAAGGAATGAAATAATATTTCGAGGGAAAGAAATGTTAATTTGAGGAATCCAAATGTTATTTCGAGGGAACGAAATAATATTTCGTTGGAATGAAACACTCAAAACAATGCTCAAAATATATTGAGTTATATATCAAATTAATTGTCAGGTCGTCTAGATTACAATAAGATATAGTTATACTCTTGAGGGTGTAGCCGTCCTGTTATATGGCACACTTACTGTTTAATTACAACCCGCAACCCCGCAACGCCGAGACGCCGGTATGACATCGCTATGACACTGGTGAATGATTGCTATTCCCGGTCGGACACCGGTAGTTATATGACCATAACTGATATCGTATACAAATTTCAAGGTTTTAACTCGGAATTAAATTCTTGCGGCATGCTTCCGGCGTCTCTACGGCTCACGGACACCGGTCAATAAGAGGTTAAGTAGGGTCAACTTTTCAACCAGGTCATAGTTACGCGAATAGCATCTCAAACTGTTCCGCTTGATTGTGCAGATTAAAAAGATATATACTTAAAGAATTTTAGATAGCTGCAGGTACGTTTCTGTTGTAAATATTTAAAAAAATGTTACGGTTGAGTGACCAGGTCAAAAACAACGCTTTGAATTGCTTAATTAATTTTGAAACACTCAGTACACTACAGGGATGTCAGATAAATGTATTTCTTGAAAACGTATTTCATGAGAATCTGTGTCATAATGGCAAAAACGATATATATAATACCTGATGCCTGCAATATATCATTATGGTAAAATCTAGCTGAATGAGGCTGTAAAATAGAAATAAGGTAACCTAATATTTGATGCAATATTCTTCCGGTTATCCAAACAAAGTTGTTAATTGGAAGGAAATATTAAGTTTCTTCATTATAGCAAACCTTCTTTTAGAATGTATTTTCGGAAATACAAATACATAACGAAACACTCAGGCAAAATATAAGCCCTGGTTCCCTAACCCTAAACCGAATCCTAACACTATACCACCGAATCCACCATTCTAATATTGAATAAACTTAGCAGTTTAATTTTAGTTTCCTGGAATCCATTAATATGATTATATATGCTTTTAACATTCAACAATTCTATTCAAACAGTATTCTATTCATCTGGTTATATTTCCTTCAGCAAAGTTTGTCCTGATATTTTCACCTATTTATCTAAGTCAATCTATTCTAGTTTGAATTCAGAATCACCTGTTAAGAGTAAAATGTTTACCAAGTATGTGAGATGTGTTCACCCTGTGTAATCAACTGGGATTTGTCATTCATCTTTAAGTCATGAGTCACATTGAGTTTACTTGACCTCTTTTCCCTCGGTGATTATCATATTTATTGAAAATCATCATACAAGGAGTAGAACAGTATAATGAATATTGAATAAAACTTTGGTAGGAAACCTGGGTGATTATATGGACACAATTAACCCAGTTTGGTCACATGACATTTTCAGGAGAAGTTAAGGGTTTTTGTGACGTGGTCTGATATAAAATTGGTTGAATTATATAGTAATCCACCAATAAAATCGGTTGATTAATTGCTTAAAACTATGAGTTTTGAAAACAAAAACCTTTTTGTTTTAAAAACTCATTGCGAGACAAAACATTTGTGTGTACAATGTAAAAACTATAAAATAAAAACCTAAAAAATGAAAAAAATCTGCCTAATTTGCATATCTAATTGACAGCCATCTTGGATTGTCGGTGTCGGATTTCAAAACGGCAGAGGTATGCAGCCGTATATGCTAGAGACTTCTTTTTATTAAATAGAAAAGAAAAGACAAAAAAATGCTTTGGCTGATAAAATCATAGAAAGGTATGACCCCATTGTCCAATTTTCTTTGATATTAAAAGGGATAACCTGATAAAAGATAACTTTTAATGAGTCTGTTGTATTCACAAACTGTTTTTCTCGTCGTGATTTTTTCTTGAATATAACGCTCATGCATCATCCCGAATAGCAACTGTTTAAAATTTAATCTTTTGAGATCAGAAATAATAGCTGTTTAAATCCTTGAGGAGTAGTGTTTGATCTGCAGTACTGAAGTGATGCTATCAATAATGTAAAGAAGTCAAATCTCTCAGACTAAACTTTGACAACACTAGATACTAAAATATTCCCGCAGGAACCCAAACGCAATGTCAGGGAAATTTGCCTTGAGGTTAACCGACTACATTGACCAGTATTTAATATCTGCAGTCAGATTATTTATTTTTCAATGCAAGGTGAAAACCGGTTTGCTATGACAGGTGCGCATTCTAAGAAAACGCTCTAAGTATCTCAATAGTGAGATACTTAGAGCGCGTCACCAAGATATTTTTTGTGATGGTGGACGATTGGTTTGCACGGGGTAGCATCCTAGTTGCGCCGTAAGGTTATCTGAGCTTGAATATGTGCCAGTGAAAAGGAAAATACAGACTGATAAGATAAATGCAACTTGGTTAGATGATCACAACTTCATCTGAATATAACGGGTGTTCAATAATTATTCATCATGTTTGTTCTCTTTTAATTTCTGAAGTGCAAACGGGACGTGCACAATAAATGGACTTGGTTCAATCATACTGATCGTTACGAATTTTTTTACCGATGCCATTCAATATTATATTGAAAGTTAGATTTACTATATTGGAAGAAAAGTGTGATTATAAAGACATGATTACAAACTTTATATACCCGATCTATAGATGTTTTTTTTCGAATCCAAGGAGACAACTTAAAATGACAAACGATTGGAGTTTGAAAGAATGACACTTCTTTATTAAGTTAAGTTAATTAGTAATCCAGAAAAATGTATACTGAAAAATAGATATTATTTGTACAAGACTAAAATTGAAGACTAGTATCAACAAATTATACAGTTGAAGACATAACCTACATATACTTTGTAAGTATTAAATCGTCCATTCAAAATTATTCTCTAAAATCCTGAGGCTTATTTTTAACTGTAAGAGACTTGTTTTGAGATTTGAAATAATAATAAGTCCGTAAAAACATTCAAATAATCCTGTAGATTCAAAAACGATAATTGACTTAAAACGCAGCGATGATAAGGATTTACTTGTCATCTTTTTATGCCCTATGAAAGTAATATCCCTGGCTGTTTACGATTTAACAGCTTTATTAATCAGAGAAAATTGATACTTAGTAACCACATTGATGAGCTTATAAGTTATTAAATAGCCATAACAATCCGATACTTGATTGGTGCAATTCGAAAACTTCTTTATGGATGAGCTGGTTCTCCTAAAATAGGTAACGGGCCTCGAAGGGAATACTAATGTTGGTTTTATTTATGAATCCTATAAGATGAAAAGTGTGTAGATAAAAGAAAAACAAATTATGTTTGATAGGTTATGGCCAAGTGAAGTCTTTACTACATGATTTGGATTTATTACATCGGTAGTTTTAGCCAGTAACAATCAAATCAGATCAAACTTCACTGAATACTTTTTGCTTATTATGCTGACTTTTCAAATGCATTGCAAATTCCAAAAGCACTATTTTAGAAAATCTTCCGATATAAAGACAATGTGTTTGAAGTTAGCATATAAATCCTCTAGTAAGTAATGTAAACGGTTATGGATATAGAACCTATAATTTTTATTTTGGTTCGGGAGTATGAAATATATATATTTGTTTGGATCAAGAGTCTGCTGGGTTGAGGTGGTCGGTAGCACATGTCTGCCCTGGAAAAAAATCGTGTACAATTCTAGTACAACATTCCTGAGATGCACATTTGGAACACAATTATAGTACTGTGACAGTTTTAGTACAAATATAGTACACACTTGTGTAGTATAAATGTACTCAAATTGTACTTAAATGATGGTTCAAATGTGTACCTTAGGAATGTTGTACTATTTTTGTACTCGATTTTTACTGCGGTGATCGACCTATTTTTTTCATTGGTAGCGCATAAGGTGACTGCGACAACACTACTTGGACATTGAGGTGGGTCCAGTAGAGACATATAGACAAGCGGTCCAGTAAATTGACTTCAGTTTCCAAAGCCTTTTCATTGGGAAAGTAGTAAAATAGAAATCAACTAATTCGACTTCGTTTAAAAATTGAGTTGGTAAAAGCGATTAATTAGTTCGACGTTTTCCAGTCGACTTTATTTACCATGTTTACATTAGCAATTCGGCTTAAATCGAGTGTAGACTTCCTCAAGCCTTTTACGATTTTTGCCTAGTAGAAACGTAATATAAGTCAATATCACAAAACATAATCATGATTATATAAAGTCCGTTAATTTTAACACCTCTTCATTAAATGACATCTGTTTTAACCGTATCTGTTTTAAGTTAATAAATTCGTCACGTATGATTTATTTAGATCTTCACGCTCATCGCTATTGTCAATGGGCAAACCTCTTGCCTACGTGCACTGCATGTAATTCCTGGTTTATTTTACATGTAATTCCAACTTAACCTGGTTTATTTCACATTACACGTTACTCTTCTGACTTCGAGATTAAACTAAAAAGGAGACACACCCAAAGCATAATTATCGCTATAATTATGAGAATATTTTTGAAGACTGCTTCACAGATGACCCTTTATTTCTATATTACAGACAACAGATTGCATTAACTGCACTCTAAGAAATGACCGTATTTTTACGGTAGAAAACCAGTATTTTTCAACGGTGAATTCCCGTAAGAAAATTTTTACGGATGAAATGTAAAATTGACGTCTTTTTACGGGATTTTACCGTAAATATGTG
>JXSR01S054027.1:2094-12145 GCA_000969725.1 Ophiothrix spiculata | reverse complement strand
GTTCCTATTTTGGTTAGCTCACATAGTTGCTGTTGTCCCTACCTCTAGGTCCAATTTATTTAGAGCCCCGCAGGGCAACATAGACCGGCGGATCTTACTTAAACTTAAACCATAGTTAATTTGTGTAAACTGGCAAGCTCAAGTATTGTTCCTATTTTGGTTAACTCCCATAGTTGTTCTGATCATAAAGTGCCCTGGAGTGCACTTTTGTCATTTCTTTGTTTCAAATCATGCTTCTGTGTGTCATAACCGGATTAAATATTACATTGTTGTTTTCAAAGTTAACCGCCAACACGCTATAACATAGAAAACTCAAGTGGGCTGTATTGATGGAACAAAAGAAACACCTATTATCCTTGAATAGCTTTTCTCGAACCGACTCCAGTCCATGATAACTTCTTGGTTCAACCAAAATGAATACATTACTTTTGACTTTTCCAGATTTTATGTTCAGTACTGCTACATATTGCTAAATTACCTAAAATACACAAAGCCCACAATTGCGACGATTACATTTCTTTGGTGATTGAGTGATTTCCCCTTTTGATTTCAAATTGATGCCATGAACAATGGACCAATCCTGGAAAATTAATTAGATTGTAACATCATTTCTATAGCGAATCAATTCAGTATCGAAGTCTTACGTGTAATCCGTTTATCACCCATACAACTGGAACACGATTTCTGGTTTGGAACTATTGAGTTACGTAATCACTTCGATACTGATTACTTCGTGATCAATACATTATTCACATGTTAATACATACTTTTTGTATGCCGATGAACATTTAGTCCAGTTAGTAAGATACTCGTAACATGTTAACTTTTAAAAGCATAAGCACGCATAAAACACAACAGCAGTCGGTGGTTGTGTGGTTTGACAACGTACCGCTCAATCAGGCGATTGGGCAAGCAAGGGGTTCGAGTCTTCTGCAGTGTTTGTTAATTTCTTGACTCATTTTCTCTTTATTTTTTTATATACCTGTAGTTTAATTTCTATTTAAATTGTCATTTCATTTCATATTTCTTTAATTTTTTCATTTTTGTTTGTATTTTATTTTTTATTCAAATATCAAAATGCAAGAAAATAGCATAATGAATACTAATATTGAGTACTCTTTGTTTCATATTTCTTCTGATTTTGTTTTATTATATTTCGTCTTCCTTGGCTATTTCATAAATATTTGGCTTTTATAAAGCGCCATTAAAAACAGTAATAAGAAAATGTTTGATTAGGATAACCCACTCATGTAAAAAGAGAACTCTGGTAAAATCATATGAACCGTCTCAAATAAAAGGTGCGCAAATGTCCTATGCTATGTCCCAAAGATATACCGTGATACTGTAATAAATAATCGGATTAATTCCATAATTTTATACAACCTTCTCAAAATCATTCACAATCGATGGCTCAAACAACCGCTTGATCACCAGGCTAATCGGGATGAATCGGCTGATGGCGCTACGCTGGAATCTATGCTCTTCAGATGCTAATCGGGTTGAAATCGGGACGATATTATGTGCCATATACTGGCACTTCCCGGTATAAAGTAAATAAAAACAGTGCAAGAGTGTGATAGTGTTTTAGTCCCTTTGAACAAAGCCGAAGATACTATTAATTATTGTCACGTAAATATGAATAGAGAAAGCATACCTTTCTTATTTTAAAAAAACGGTACTGCATGTTTATTACCACAGCTAGCAAAAAGAAAAAATGCCCATCTCTCGTATTTCTGCTGCATTTTCTTTTACTGTACACTATATATAATAGTAGAAAAATCCCTCCAGCAAAATAAACAAACACACTTTTCGTTACAGTGTCGTTTGACATTTCAAGTTTATCTTACACTTCAAATTGGTATTTTTGCGCTGAGAATATGGGTTTTAGTAATAGCATTTTTAGATCAGATGAATAATGTATGATGTCAACTTGAGAAAATGTCACAAGAAAACCAATTTAAATAGGGGTTTGCCGCTAAAATTCTTTCACATGTTATTGACGTCATCAGATAAACGATTATTTAAATTTAAGTTAATAATGTATGATTTGAGAAAAGCCAATATCCGAGGGGAAATATTTTGTTTTTTGCTTTCTTGGCACAGCCCATAGTAGATAATTATTCTTAAACTGATTTCGGAACTCAGAAAAGATGGTCGAGAGAGCTAAATAAAACTATAAAACATCATAATTAATAATTTAATAAATGAAGAGCTCAGTTGCAAAACGTCCATCGGATATCAAAATTGACCTTTTTTTTGCAGAAATGGGTAAAACTTGCAAAAAGACACATTTTGCTTTTTATTTGACATTCATATCTCGTTTCGTTACGGAGATATTCCATTTTTTAATTTTCGGACATTTTCGGCATTTTCCGGAAAAATTGCAAAAAATGGCGTAAAATTGTGAAATTTTAATATTTTTGTAATTTTCTTCTTTCAAATAGGTTCAATAGACTTTCTTATTTCAAAGAAATCAAAAAATGAAGGAAACTGATGTATATTTTGTAAAATATTAGCTAAAAAAAGACAGAAATGCGATTTTTTTCAAAATTGGGGAAAATGATTGATTTTGGCCAAAAATTCTAAAACGCATAAAATGAAAAAGCATTGAGATTTTGGCTTCATTCTTTTTCCATTTACAGTCATTCGACAACCACTTTAAGACTAGATAATCACCTTTTAGCCAAAATGATGAAAAAGGGTGTTTCTATAAATCTGCTAATCTCTTTAGTGGCAAAGTGTGCTAAGTCCACGTAAAATTTGAAACAAAAGAGTTTATAAATAGATAACAAATTCGTCATATTCAAAACAAACACATTATTTAGGTTTCATATGGTTATATCTAAAGTCATGAGTAATATAAACCAATTACGACAAGCGCAAATGTCCGTATAAGAAAAACATGTTTTTCTCAAAACTTCAAAATGTGGACTTTGCACGTTTTGCAACTAAGCTCTTCAAATATAACTTACATAAAGCACTGAGGCGAATCAAATCAGGGCCCGGTGATGTTCTACCTTGCTTTAAGTTCTTGAACTTGCGAATTAGACATGATCACAATACTTTGTTCTATCTTTCCGATGTTGTTCCTAATCACCTTTGAATTTATTAAACTATTTAGACATTTTAAATATTGTTTGAAAATCTAATGCAAATCGTTTTGATCCAGCCATTTTATACTATACTATTTATGTATGTGATATTGAAATACATTTGACATGATTTAGTTGAGAAAATGTGTGAGTATATCAATGACAAGAAAAATAGACTACATTAAACCTTCACATGATTGATGTGTTCTCAAAATGTTCATATGAGAAAAATAATAAGCAAACAGTGCCTTGCAAAATTCATTTTCATACCACAGACAAATCTTTTTTATACTTTTCGTTTGTGATTCTTTTTTCTTCATAAGAAATTTGCCTAGCATATTGTTACGTTTAACATTTTCGAATAGGTTTACTTTGTCCCTTTAACAGTGTTAGCCATTACTTTCTTTTATTATCATTTTCTTAGATATTAAAGCAAATTAAATCATACATTGAATTACAAGCCTTTTATCTCCCTCAATACAATCTGTGAACGTTGGATATTATGTTACTTACAGAGTGTGCTATATAGGAAATCCATGCAGTGTTAAAATAGGGACTTACTCAAGTACATTGTACTGGTAAGTTTGTAAATGGAACGAAGGAAAAGTAAAACAGCAACATGAAGAGCATGTGATTGAGTACCAAATTATATGAGACTTGGTGTTTTTGTTTGTTTGTTTGTTTTGTTGGTTTGATTTTTCTTTAATTTAATCTGTGGTTTTTTTGTTCTTAATTTGTTTTTTGTTTCTTTTTGTTTATGTTTAATTTCTTTTGCCCATGGTGTTAGAGATTGCAGATAATTATAAACTATAGTGTAAAATGTTATCTGCTGATTGTGATAGCATAAAATATATCATGGGGCCATTTTTTTCTATTTCAGCAAGCGCAGCAAAGTAAAATGGATCGGTCAAAATGTTACCAATTATATTCTTGTTTTACTTTTGAATGAATACAGGCTGACTGAGTAATGCAAAGTACCAAACAAGAACCAAAACTATATCACAATGAAGAAAAAAGGTAATCTTTTTGTAAAAAGCTTTTATCACATCTTCAAAATACCTTCTTTATCAAAGTCTGATCAAATCTGTTACATGACTTGTTTTTCACCCGTCAGGTATTGGAGCATCTTGATGTCATGTTGTGCTCATTTTGTTAATTACTATGATGAGCCATGTCATTAAATGAAGTAAGGCACTATGCACTATTATCTACTTTCTTTCTTCAACTTTATCTAGTTTTGTGTTCTATCATGGTTTTGCTATCTCTACAATGCACTAAAAGCATCTATGGTTAAAAACGACAATCTTACACCTTAGGTTAAGTTAATAAGGAAGAAAATACACTCATTTTACATTACTCATTCAATTGTGTTTCTTACATTCATGTCATGTTTGACACTTGTCAAATCAAAAGACTTTTTTTGGAATGTGGAACAACCTATCTAGTATTGATACAGCCTTTTGTATGGATTTTTTCTGTGAAACACAGACCTCAGACTAAGAATTTTACAGGGTGTCCCAATAAAAACGCAACGAACTTTAAACCATTGTCCTGGGCACTTTTGGGGTTTTTTTGTGTGGGACCCCATTGGAAATAAGTTTGCTTGAATAGCAAAAACTTTATATTATGGGTTATCCTGACATCTCGACATTTTGGTGTTTGTTGTATTATTGTATGTTCTTTTGATTGCTATGTTTGCACTGTAAGTCGTTTTGTCAAATAAACATGAAATGAAATTGCGTCTGGTTGAGTCAACTTGTTATGTCCCCTTGACGGCCAGAAGAAGCACTAACTTACTTGAGTTCTTAAACTTCTTTTGTCTTCAGTTTTTCGTCGGTTTCTGTTAAAGACTTGTGAATAACAGTGTTATTGGTTGACATCTTTCATCAAGGTACTTTTTTTGACTCTTTTGGTAGAGATTGAATCCTAAACTACCTTACCAAATTAACAGATTCAAGAAAAATTAGAGTATCATGAAGATCGGTACTTTAATTTGAAAATGTTGACCTGTTTCAGTTAAAGATAAACTTAAAATATCACTTTATGTTAGGTACTGGTTAGGTAAGATTTGTTTGGATCGACTGTGCTCTAATTGGTTGCAGAATACCGTCATATTCTCCTCATTTCAACTTCTGCATTCCTTTAGCTGGAACTCTAATCTCACAATCGGACCAAAGTATATTTGAACAGCTTTTTTAAATTCTTCATATCTTTTGCCTGGAGTGGTAAAATTAAACAAGACAAAAAGCATGTTGTAGAGTAATTACTCCACTTTTAAAAATATATATTACTATGATTTAAATCTTTTGGCAACTATTTTTAATATTTTTTATTTGCTCGTTGCATTAATACTGGGACAAGCTGTATATTGCCACTTGTGCCTGATATCCTTGTATCTGAAAATTTTCTAAAATAAAAGAATAAAAGAATGGCAAACTAATTGTAGATATCTTTTTTATTTATTTATACATAATCATTTTCAACAGTAGTTCTTAATATTGTAAATATAAAAGCTTTCAAGTTTGGTGATAATAACATAAAATACATTTTAAGTATATATCAAAATCAAAGGACTATATACCTATGGACCTAGTATTTGCAGATTTTTTAAAGCGACTTCTAGGCTGGGTATTAAATTTTAAAATAAGGGTGTCATATCCTTTAAAATAAGGGTGTCATATATCCTGAACAATATGCCAACATTGTAAACCTAACATTAATACAAAACCTTCAATTCATATTGTTCAATTCTGCTTTCGGCACATTTCAGAAGCAAAAAGCCCAAGCCCCTGTATCTATTCCCTTGTGGTGTGTTGCCTTTTGATGCGTAACACAGATAATGAACCTTCTCTCTTTAATAAGAGGCTATATCCATAGATTTTATCTGCAGACCATGTCACAAGTCATATAGCCTTAGTCACTGTTCACTTGTGGCATGTTCCATGTGATAAGAGAACAGCCTGTGGATACAGGGCCTTATATATACCGGTACATTGCTATGAAAGTGCAGTGCAATTAAATCTGATCTGGCAATCAGATTTTTAAAAATTAAAACATATTACTAAAGTGATCCTCAAATTACCCAACATTTTGACATTTCTGCAATCATATATGTATGTATCTGTGCATATGTATCAATAGAATCCATCAGCAATGTCATCCCTATGTTTATCTCTTTTCAGAGAAAAACAAATAAGAGTCATGCATGCTGTTTTATATTTACAAAAGTTAAAGCCACCTGAAGGATTGGGACATGTTAACAAATTTTAAAATGGCCAAAAAAAACACAAGATATATGGATCATGTAACTTAATTGACCATATCAATATAAATATGATGTTTACCACATCCTGATTATAATTGACATTCATATGTGACAATGATTTGCTACCAAATGAATTTATGCACAATAGGACAAATCTCTTACCAAAATGCAAGTTATTATTTGTGAAGCATACACTAAACCCACTGTTTCTCCAAGTTACTTATTTAAATTCTGTGTTACAAATTGGATGATTTCTGTTTTCCACGATAAAATACTTAAAATTGGAAGCAAACTGTCCAAACATGTTTTAATACAAATGACAACACCTCCCAAGGTATGGCATGTGCATAAGAGGTGACTAACTATCGATACCTGTGCTAAATAAAGAACATGGTCATTTGAAATAATTTGTTTATTCAATTCGGCATCGTGAGCCTCAAACCAGGAAACTTTCCTGCTCAAACTAATGCTAGAATTGATTTATTCAGTGGTTGATTGCTGTTTAATTATCACTTTCCTGTGTTATATTTTGCAAATCAACACAAAAGTTTGACTTAATGGCATTTCTTTAACTTCCGTGAGCAACACCACATTCTGTGAATTTTTCTGTATCAAGGAAAAACTGTGGGCTTAACATACGTATATCCTTTGCTAGGCTGAACTCTCAATCCCCCCAAAATCTGTTCAATGAAGCATATCGTGAGAATAAATTTGAAGACCAATCAGATATTGGTTTTCAGCTATATTTCATGTTGGTATTCAAAATCGCATAACAATACTTGTCCAATATGTCCATTTTGCAAAAATGTATCATAGTTAACCACTGTCTTAAATTATAAAACCATCAAATTCTTTTCAGCCTGTTAAATATTTTCTGAGTCCCTCACACAAAAAGAGCTTGATGGAAAAAAATAGACAAACACACATGGCTGTATATGAGAAAAGCTCTTATATGAAATTTTCTCAATAGGAAATTAGTTGATAGTGATTCATTTTAAATGGGTATTGCAAAACTATCTATTGTTGTTGGATTTAATTCGTGAACGCGTACTTAGAGCCTTGTGCGTACACGCGAACTAAACAACCTTGAAAATATACGCTTGCGTCAGGGACCACTGCGTACTTGCTATAAACACGCGTTCACGAATTAAATCCAACAACTATAGGTTGAGAATTAAAGCAATACTATTAAGATTTTGATAAATAAATGATTCTGAGTAAAAACAGCCTAAAATGTAGGAATATGACCATCTAAGATCATTTAAATTTATTTTGACAAAACATTTGTTTTCCCATCGAAAACTGGATGCACTGCACATACAAGCTTTCCTATAACAATATATGTGGAATTAAATTTGGGATCCGAATTTAACTCAACAAATGGCTATAACAGAAAAAGTAAGTATTTTTAACCAGCAATCTTTGGAGGGTATTCAGACCTAGCAAAAACAAACTTGATTAGCCACAAAATGACAAGATATGGGTGACAGGGGGCACTTCTTGTTCTTATAATATTGCTTTAATATCTTGCTAAAGGAAGGAAAGTAAATTAATTTCCAGGTAAAGAAGAGCCAGATTTTATCACAGCTAGGCCCAATATTACATTTGATGTAGCAATTGTCTTGAATACAAAAAAGTTTTTCACTATTGCCCTCCCAAAACAGAATCTGTATATAAAACAAATATTGACTACTCTCTCATTCTGGCGATAGTCAAAATTTTTACCCCTCATGAGATCTGAGACTATCATAACATTTTCCTTCTGTATCGGTAAATAGTATATAGTCTTAATGTCACTTTAGGGCAAAGATTTTTACTATTTCCCCCATGAGCAGTCAATATTTGAATACTATTTTATATTTAGAAAGTGGTATACTCATAAAACTGTATGTATTATTTGTACATATAATAAAAATAAAAGTATTGGAAGAAATTAAAAATCATATATAACACAGAAATACTTCAATTGGTTAATTTTTGAGCAACAAAAATGATGTATGATGATGAAATAAAATACCATTTAAAAAGAAAGGAGAAAGGAAAACATAAAACATTACCACATTTCCCTTCAATATTTTGAGTAAAATGGTAATGTGCTGATTTTAAAGCCTTTAACATTGTTGTCTGAAACCAAGGCACATAATAACTCAATGGTCATTCAAAGAGTACTTCTGCCTTCATTTCTATTGATAGGCATTTGTACAATTACATGTAGTAAAGTGCTTAAGGGAATTAGCTTAAACTCAACACTTGAAATTTCATGGTTAGCATGGTGCGGCAAGCAGCAAAGCAGCATAATAAAGACTAGTGTCAGTAGATGTTTGAACACATCATGATGGTTCAGTCCAACTGTGACTGATTTGCTGTTGTATAATAATCGCAAACCTGTCAAGTCTCCCGATTTTAGGCTGAAGTCTCCTGCTCCCGATCATGTAGGTAAATCTCTCGCTTTAAAAAAATAAATCTACCACTTTGTCCCACCAGCTTGAAAATTGCCTAAGGGTAGAAATGTTTTAAAAAGTATACTTTTTCTTTGTATCAAATTTTTGTTCAAGATAATAAATTGAATATGAGATCGTTACAAGTTGCCTGTGTGCTTGCGAGAGCTTTTTGTTTGTTTGTTTTGTACTTGTCAGTTTTAAAAAGCTATGTAGAAAATCTTTGGCTGTACATTTTGGGCCTCATAAGTCAGTTGCCCGTAAATGTTACTCATAAAATTAACTGATAACAGAAGTCTTCCACATCAGAATTTGTAATTGTTGACAGGTATGTAATCGATGGGATTAAGTTTATCACAACCATTCAGAATATGCTTGTGTGTCTTATCATAGGAATTCATACTGAAAAATGATTTGAGACTATACACTTACAGTGAATATTTGCATGATTTTGGAATGGACCATGGGTTTTTCATGGACTATAGCAAGTGTCCCTCAATCGCGGTAAACAAATAAAATAAAAACATGGCAGAGACTAAAACCAGCACAACTTGTGTAGAAAAATTTATGATCAAAAACAAATGTGACTTGACTCTTCAAAAGTGGCAGTTATTTGACAATACTATTTCTTTTGAATCCATTGTCAAATTTCTTAAGGTTAGGTTTCAGAAAACATCCAAAAGGCAATTTGGATTATCTAACCAAACTGCTTCCTTTTGTTGTGATGGGTCACATACAACATATTGCAGCCATTTGTATAAAATAAACTGAGTTTAGTGCTAAAAGGAGCTCAAGTCTCTTTTATTTGTAGCAAAAAATGTGTGGATTTATTGCAAGAGACGTTCTCTATGATTTATCCATGTTTTACAAAATCAAAGATAGTTTTCATGTGGATGTAAAAGAAGGTTGTATTAACACCTTTTCACCAGAGTTTGATAAATCCTTAAAAAATGTCTCCTATATCAGTTCGTGAAAGGTTGTTATTCATTTACGTACATGAATTCATTTACCATAAAGGAATTCCTATACTGTACAGTAAATGATTTCATTAACAGAACAATTACAACCCAATGAACATGCCACAAATCAATAATATCAGACAAGATGGTTCGCGAACCAGTAGTCTCGCCTGTGTATCGACCGCCTACTTAATCATTCAGTTGTGGGGTGGATCCCAAGGGAAAGGTCATACAACGGGGTCACCATTGGCACTTTTGATCACTGGTCCAAGACACACAATTTGACACCTTAATCTT
>JXSR01S054024.1:68971-85502 GCA_000969725.1 Ophiothrix spiculata | reverse complement strand
TTAACCAATTTTGAAATTTTAACCCCTGTTTTGGCAGCCATTTTGTTTTATGCAAATTAATCACTGTTCCACCAACTATATTTTTCTAGATTTTGGACTAGTTGTTGTATATGTTTGTCTGATACTATCTTGAAAATATCATTACTTTTGCAATTTGTTTGACTAATGGCCATAATTTTCATTAATTTTCTTAGCCTACCAATGCGGCATCATCCATCAACAAATTTATGTTGCCACTTTGTTATCGATTTTAGAAATGGTTACGTATAATGTTTGTAATATTGGCGACATGCTTTCAAAAAGCTTTGATGCCATATCAAATACTTAATATAATTAAACTTTATATGTCATTATCAATACCTAGCTATTACGGGCTTTTATATAGTGTGCATTATGTTTGATATGCTCGAATACTTTATGAACGGGGGCACATGCAACAGAAATAGTACGGTTGGCGACACGGGGAAAAGCAAAGATTTTGCATTTTCAGATTTATCGTTATCTACTTTCCTGGCATGCTAATATGTTTGGCTTCACATATGTTACTAATGTGACTCTAATGTATTAACTAAACCACTCAAATAATTTGCAATAGGCTTAAACGTTAAACAAGTAACACGAACATGAGCGACACCAAAACGGCAAAGTTGCACACTTTATCGGAGAATGAGCCTGATAGAGCTTGCTTGAATGCCATTTGACATTTTTTGGCTATTTTGTGGATGAAATGTTTAAAAAATATTACCAATGAATTGTTTGTGAATTTTTACTGCACTTTGATATGTCAATGAGCTTAATTCATTTCAGTGATAAGGATTTATAATTTCAATGAAATTATTACTAATTATTATGAACTGCAGATATCATAATGTCAGTTTATCATGTTTAAAGCTTTGTTTATTGCGATGTATTCGCGAAGAGATTAGTATAATTTCCAAGAACATCAACAGCAAAAAACCTACATGTAGTACTGAAATTTCTAATACTTTTTGATTGAGTTTCTTATGTTTTATTTTTTTTAAAAATACTGTTAATGTATGCTGAAAACCATCAGGGATTGGAATAAATTACCATTCAACCCAGCTGTGTTCGCCTCCGTCGACGCCTTCAAAGCAGCGTTGCGGGACCAGCCTCTGAAGTAGCCTCATTACCATGTTTTTACTCGCACCATGTATATAATTTTGCACCTCAAAGACTATGTGTCGTCCTGATGACGACGAACGACTACACCGCAGTGCGAGTTATCTTTGTTCCTTATATGAAGTCTGCACTATACAGAGAGAAAGAAAGAAAGAAAATGTTTTCGTTTTCGAAAAATTCCGCATTAGGAAGTTATTAAGTCATATTCTGATGCTATACATAGATTCTCTGTGAAATTTCCTTTCCAAAAATGTATACTTTAATATATTTACTTTACTAATCATCTTCCAAGTAATAATAAAATCAACTATGAGAAATTGCACTCTCATTTTTAAAAGAAACACACAGAAAAAAGTTGTGTTAAAAAGGGAACATGGTTAACAGGTTGGGTTAAATTTTGCACAATGTTGGGTAACACAACTTTTTTCTGTGTGTACGCATATCTAAAAACCATTAATTTATAAAGTAGACGTTTTTGGAGTAATGCAACTAAAACCTATTTCTGCTTAAATAAAATAATTCTGTGGTAACATTGACATTGTTTTACTATTTGGTAAATAAAATGTCTTATGGTTTAGGCAACACTAATACGTGCACAAGCATATAGCTATCAGAGTTCAAAAACTTGGTAAAACTTTAAAACGCTTTAACAAAAACAAAATCAGAATTTGGCACAAAAGTTGTTATTTATCCATACTGATTGTTCAAGTTTGGGTTAGTTAAACCTTGATTTTTTAAAAGGTATTGGCAAGTGTTTGCTAATTTCTTGTTTGCTAGTGTTGGTTATCATTATTGAATTATATACGTTTTGTAATGATTTGTCTATTTAATTACTAATACATAACTGTATATCAAAAGCAGTATATCTCAGTTATAACATTAGTCTCTGATGTCCTCGATGTACAGTATTGTATAAACAAAAAGTAAATTGAAATAAATTTATGTTTATACAAAAAACTAAAATACACTATACCATTATTGGACGTTTCTACAAATAACTAAATCAATCTCATAATATGTCACCATGGTTACCGGTAGGAATAAATGTGTCTAATGGAAATGGACAAATTTGTTTGAACTGTTGATGATAGTTACGGATGGAGTAAATGGCATTTTCAAATACTGTAAATATTGTTATTTGCTGCACGTATTAAAAGAGGAGAGGAAAAGAGGAGAAAGTGAAGAAGAAAAAAGAAAAAGAAGTAGAAGAATAAAAGGCGAAATATATCGTAACTTTCGCTCATGGTTCCTGGTGCCTGATATTGATATATGATAAATGATAAACGTATAATATTGTGTAATATCAAAATGAGATAATTCATCATGCATTTGAAACATTTTTCAAGCAGTTTGGTTTTCCGTTTCAGCTAAAACAATTTAAAATTACTGTTTTTCTCAAATGATCATGTGTAAAGTAAATTTAAGCATCACAGATTCTTAAGCATATATCACACCAAATCACTGCACTTTAATCAATAGATTCAATATTAAAATGCTAAGATTAGTCGACGACACCGTAAGTTCTTCTGAAAAATACACATATCAAAGACCTGAAAAGGGGAGGTAAATGGTCTTTCTTCGTGTCAAAGGACAGACAAACAAACAAACATCAATTGTCAACCACAGCAAATTACAAATGTATTGCGACCTCGATTTACTCACATGTTTATACCATGGTAAAGTTAGTAACATATTAGCAATTAGACTTTCGAAAAAATTCTAAGTTTTTAGCCAATTTTTGGACATTCGTTATTTGAAGGAATTTCACTCAGAACGTTTTTTGGACATGAATAAAGTCATCTGGGGTCATCTGGGGTCATTTTTAGAAATTCGAAAATTTCAAAAAATTCCAAGTTTTTTTCAGCAGACTTTTAGACATTCGTAACTAAGTGGGTTTTGGGGAAATGGCCATGATTTCTACACTTATTGCTTCAAATGGGGTCACTTGGTGTCATTGTCAGAAAATCAAAATTGGGTCAAATTGGGTCTTTTCAGAAAATCGAATTTCTAAAAGGATTTTTGTTGGAAATTCGATTTTTTGAAAATGACCCCAGCGACCACACACAACATGACCATTTCCCTAAGATCCACTTAGTTACGAATGTCTAAAAATCTGCTGAAAAACTTAAATGACCTAATTCGTGCCCATTCCTTCAAATAACGAATGTCTAAAAATTGGCTAAAAACATTATTTTCGAATGTCTAATTTCTAATATCTAATATGCTGCTAACTTTACCGTAGTCATATTTATAAGCATTGAAGGGACTGGCCTAGATTCTTCCCACTAATGTTTTACCTACATATTTTTTACATGAATCGGTAGAACATGTTTATAGTAATATAACCTACAAGTAGTTTTCCATGTTTTTGAGGATAATTGGAGAAAATTTCAATTCTTTACCTGATTAATTTTTTTTTCGGAAAACGATGCACTGAAAACCTAAACTGGTCAGTGTGACTAACTTTAAGCTAGTCCAGACGGTACACATCTAGACTAGCTTTAAGTTAATCTGTATTGCTGGACTAACAAGGATGATTAACTTAGCCTAGTCCAGCATGCTGGACTAGTCTCATTTTACTTGCTTGACTAGTTTTAAGTTAGTCTGTTGACCAGCTTGACGTTAGTCCAGCAAGCTGGACTAGTTTAGGCTAGTCGCTTGACTAGTTACTGACTAGTTTTAAGTTAGTCCAGACGACACATCTTGACTAACTTAACGTTAGTCAAGCAGGACTAGGCAACGTTAGTCAGGCAAGCTAGTCGAGCATGCCAGTGCACATGCATGTACGATAACAAGCTTTTAAGCTTAATCCACGATGTATATATAGCTAATTCGTCAATAATGTTGAGAGAGGTTTAAGAGTGACATATGACCAAAATAGTCCGTGAGCTGCATATAATCAAATGTTATGATTCACGATACATCAGTACATAATGGTGATATTTATGAGGTCAAACAACGGCACGATGTTTTACATGTCTGTGCTGTCCACCATGTTGCCATCAATGACTCCACCTGACCGTGCTCAGCCTGACTAACCTAAGCTAGTCAAGCCAGCTTGACCAACTTGAAGTTGGTCAAGCTCTTTTGTACTGTCAAGCTAGTCAAGCTCTCAGTCAGGCAAACTCGTCAAGCAAGGTTTTGCACGTTAGTCAAGTGGGCTTGACTAGTTTACAAGCTAGTCAAGCAGGCTTGACTAGTTTAAAGCTAGTCAAGCCTGGCTTGACCAACGTCAAACTAATCAGGCAAGCTGGACTAACCTGCCTGATTAGTTTAAAGTTAGTCAAGCAGCTGCCTGACTATTTAAAGTTTTCAGTGTGTGAAAACAGTGTTTCTGGTTTCAAAATTTAAAAGATTTTGTTTCTACACATTTGATGGGTAAACAAATTATTTTTGATGAAATTGTTTCTCTTTTAATATGTATTAAATTATCTCTAAGAGGTTTGTTGGATTTTTTATCTGGTAAATCCAGATTTGAGGTACAAATTTAGGATTCAGAAAACACCATCAAAGAATGATATATTGCAAATTAGTTATCTCTCAATTTGAACCATTTCTGTGTAAATTGTTGTACTTTTTTGGATATTACTACACTTTTAAGTGGAATCTAGGCTAGTCCCTTTAAGCTAGACAGAATCCAGAAAAGCTTTTTTTTACAAATGATTAGATTTACTTACAGCGATCCATAATTTCTTGCGAGTATATATTTCTTACCATATGATGAAACAATGACGTTACTATGGTTATATTCTGAGTAAATGGTGATAATATCAAGTTATTTATAAAAAATGTTTGTCATCTAATCTCCCGCTATGAAAAAAACAATTTAATAGCTATTTCATAAAATTCAGATCTGGTAATTTAAAACAAGGGTTACCAATAATAAACAAACAATATAAGTTGATATTAAACACTTTATTTAAAGCAGTAGTCTGAAATATGGAGGTTGTCGGTTTTTCCAGCATTTGATATAATCGTAATAATAGTTGAGAAAAATGACAATTTAAAATATCTTAAAAATATTTTTTTCAATTTGATACTGATTATTGCATTAAATCTACAGGCTTTGAATCATATCTGGTAAAGGTAAAAAGAGTCCGATGGGAGTTCACTCTGACTTATGAGTCAAAAAGTGGCTCAAGCGGGTCAATTTTGACCTATATAGAATTCCGAGTATACTCGCAGGTGACCCTGTAGAAACAAAATTAATAACGCCACACATATTCAAAATATATAAATAATAAGACCCTTGCCAAATCACACGAATTTCACATTATTTAAAAAAAAATCATGGTATTGCATATTTAATTGTCTTTTACCCTAAGGATATAAGTTAATATATATATATATTATACAGCTATACGGGCAGAGTAATATATCACTCCTGCATTTAACAAGAGATTGGACCCCAGAAACACCATGACCCATTTACTAAAGAGGTAGAAGGAGAGGAGAGAAGAACAGAAAAGATCCGCAACGTATATCGTGATTTGATTGAAATTTGAATTATTGTGTCAACTTACACCTGATTCAGTTTATTTGTATGTCTCATTATCTACCCATAAGCGTTTTGTCTCAAAATGAGACTTAACTTAATTTAATTTAACAACAATCACAAGACTGCTTTGATTCTACTCTAAAAACAAGTTAAATTCAAAGACTGCCTTGTACAAATGATTTCTTATAGAAATAAGAAAAATGTGTCGAAGTCTAACATATATAAGTGGCAACAGAACCAAATTAGGATTGAATTGTTTCATTTGGAAATAAACTGATAAATGTTGCAAATTAGTTTTAATTAAACAAAAAACAAACTAAAAAAAATAAAGAATGGAACATTGTTGAATGGGAAAATGTTAGCAAAAAGACACAATCCTTCACCTCACTCACAAGGATTGCATGGATTTCGATCCCACGGCAATGAGATCATGTATTAGACGCCAAATGACCACAAATTCCAAACACTTTACAGCGTTAAGTGTTCTAGTCGAGCTTTTAAGCTGTTAGTATTTCTATTTTTGAAACAGAACAAAAATACATTTCCCGAAGTACTTACCCTCTCTAATCTTGTCAACTTATAAGAAGACAAATCTTGCATATCTCCTCCCATTTGAATCGCCATGATTACATAGATTAATAAATACATCAAATTACCCTCAAAAAGTCCCCGATGCTCTCTAATTGCAATCTAGTTTACTTCCATAACACAGACGCAGAGTTCTCATATGGTGAAACTTTGTTGATTTTATTCCAGTATGGGTATTTCCTTCCGGGATAAAATGTTATCACACACGACAACGTCATTCCAGGATGTCACCTTCCTGACA
This sequence comes from Ophiothrix spiculata, assembly GCA_000969725.1. NCBI lineage: Eukaryota > Metazoa > Echinodermata > Ophiuroidea > Amphilepidida > Ophiotrichidae > Ophiothrix > Ophiothrix spiculata. The sequence continues at coordinate 79,035 of JXSR01S054024.1, read as the reverse complement.
TCTCCAAATTAGATGTCAGACGTCTACATCTTTGCCGACGATGAATGTCATATATCCATTTCATAAAGGCTGATGTGACATTGACATCAAGACACAAAAAGGAAATCATCTACCCACCTTTAGTATCATACAAGAAAACCTCTCTACTTTATGTAGTTCACAACTTCTATAGATTTGGCCCCCTATGTTTCGGGCATCGGTTCTGAATTGACAAGTCATTGGTGTCAATGCCAATACACAGTGTAATTCAGTTCAATTAAAATCCACAGAGATCGAGATTGAATCAAAAGTGAGCTAATGAACGCGGTCACTTTAAGTGTAAGCCAGGGTGTTAGGAAAACACTGTACTGTCATCAGCACTTAGTTCTTGACACTATGTGCGATCATGGCCTCTCATTATTCACTAGATGAAAAGGGCATCCGTTTTAACCAATTGTTGTTTCCATTGATTACATACCATCACTACATCAGAAATACAGGAGACCTAATGATTTTAAGCGGCAGGTTATGTTAAATTGAACATGTTGAATGATTGTAATAATGTTTTGACTTTAGGGTCTCGGGTTTTTTTATACAAGGATGGAAATCTAACTTTTTGGACTCCTTTTCGATCCAATTCAATTAAAACGACGTGCGTAATACCGGCAAGATGAGCAGTTTCTGCAATCTAATGTTTCACAAAAACGTACAAATGCTCTCACTTTTTAAGATTGTCATTCTCCGAAAATAAAGGAACTGGATTTGTAGTTAAAATTAGATAGTATCTAATAGTAAAAAGATTTAGTCTCAATAAGTCTAAAGTGGCAGTGAACACTATGCGTAAGTAAGAGCCCCATTCCCTCTGGACCTTAGGCGACTATTGATTATAGGAAGAAATGCATAAGTTAAATCAGGGAGGTGGTTAATAGCAAATTAATTGATTTATATAATGCATGTATGTGGGATTCCACACTCATTACCACGAGGACTTAGCTCTTTAACATATTCATGATATCTATTTCCAATATATCTTATCCTTGCGGCTGGACGAAGACGACGTCGCATCATTTACCATGCTTACGGCAGGCTGTAAATTGCTTTGGAAAATTAAAATAATCCAGTAAGTTAGTGACTGTCATGAATGAGGGTCAAAATCCAAAACACTCCCCGAAAAAGATTGATTTTAAAGTTTATCTTTAAAAAGTTAATTTTTGGTATTTATGTAGTTCATGATTTAGATAGTAACGATTGTTGATCTACTCTTTTAATAACTATATATGCGAGTTGTTACTACCCATCAAGATGTTTTTTTTATTATTTAAAAGTTATTTTTAGGTATTTTGTGTTTCTATTTTTTTTTTCAAGATTAAATACAAGTCTGACATCATCATCATCATGCTTCGGCTGCGGAGCAGGCGACTACAAGATTTCTCCAAGCACATTGGGCAAATGTGGCAATTTGGTCAGCTGACATCTCATTATCATCATACCGGCACCAGATGACTGATATAAGATAAGGAAGAGATACGAGGACGCCCATGTCTCCTCTTGCCAAGTAGTGGAATGTCTGACATGCTATTCCTCTGGTAGACAAAGGATGTGTCCCAGGAAACTCGGTTGTCGCCTCCTCTCGTAGTAGGGGCTCAGTGTCAGTCATTGAGCATACGCTGCTGTTTCATACACAATATCTCCTACTAATACTAGTACCACGTAGGTATGTAGACTAGATTAGCATGACAACGTTACAGTGGGACCCGTCATATCGAAAGGTACCTCAAGGGTCCCAAAATCAAAATTGATTTTTTGGTTTTATCTGAAAACTGAAATTTTAAGCTTTGAAATGACGCTTTGCTTTTGGTTCTTGGATGTTCGGTTGCAAAGTTACATCCAAATTAGTAAAAGCCATCGGGCTGATTTGGAAAACTATAGTTCTGACATAATCGAGTTTAAAGTGTTTGTACGGAGTACAACTTGAATGGAGAGAGGACTTTTATCTTGGTTTTGAACACATTTTTCTAATGTTTTGGATGTTAGAACACTTCAAAGGTAAAGTTTCTGATGAAACTAGAAATTCGACCAATGGACGTGATTTTTGACTATGCTCAGCTTCAATAGCCCGTATCTTGTAATATACTATGTCGACCTTAAAGTACCTCTCGATATGGCGGATCATAATCATATACTTTCAGCGTATCTCAAAAAACAAAGCAAGTTTACAGACAGTCATTTGGTCATTTGGTCATTTATCATATGTAATATATTCAACTTTATCTAATCTTTAGCCTCTAGCTTTGACATCTTTACTAAAATTGACCAACACATAACAAAAGGTATTTATGATTCTTAAACATTTTCAAATAAAGTTTAATTGTCTTTATTTGTAAAGACCTCACCCCATCGCCTATTTATTCTTATACAAAACAGCCACACAATTAAATCATGTAGGAAAAAGACAAAGTTATGTACATGTATAAAAAAGTTTCAAAATGATAAGCAAGATGCGCAGATTTGAAACCAAGGAACACGTGGAAGAAGAGAAAAGCAATAAGCTTGGATGTAAAAAATCATTAAAGTGCGTCTTATACAAGAGAGGGAAACACAAGACCTGGTTTTATATGGAAGCTGATTCCACATGCATGACATGGGAACAATGCGATGAAAATATAAAGTCATGTGAGACTCAGTTCTGCAAAGTTAGCGGACGAGCAACGAATCCTCAGCAGAAAATCTGGTTGAAGGACGGCCCTGAAAATCACTATAAAAAACAACAAAATTGTTTTAAATCAAGATCACACAATCCATATTTACACCTAAAAAAGAAAGTAGGTTCAGCTGAGTTAAACGTTCTTTATAGCCAAGACCAGGGTATTGCAAAATAAAGTTTATTGCCCGCCTCTAGATACGTTCGATGCCCTGCTTACTAACCTTTGACATAATTTTGAGATTCGGAATTCGGTATTATCGTAAGTTATAGTGAAGATTTTCCTTTATATCAATATCAAATTCAAAACTAATCGATAGTAGCAAAGTTATTCTAAATTATGTTTCCTGGTTTGTTTACAGCGATTTCATATACATTATAAATGTTTCTATCTGCTTGACACAATAATTTATTTTAGTAATGACATTACCGTGCGGTATCATAAGGTCATTATTTGATAAATCATTGCAAAAATATACATACATGTATGTAATATTATATAGTTAAGTTGCTTTATATTTTTCATTAACCTTAATGCCTCAATGAAATCTATTTTGTATTGACAACAATAATCTTTTCACATAATTTCATTTCCTATTAATAAACTCAATCTAGTAACTTATAAAATATGGTAATATGTTAAACATGTCTTTGAGTATTAACCAAAGCATGTTTGAAATATGTCATACTGAGATCAGGACATGAGTTATAGTATACATAATTCAATGTATCGCATCATAAACTGAAAAATCCATGATATTCAAACATTAAGTTTCAGGCTACTGGGGATACCGGTATTAAATGTGTTTGAAGAGTGCTTAAAATGCGTATAAAACAAGTGCATGCTTTTATTATACTTCTTACTTTTAACCAATTGCCTTTCATTACATTTTACATATCTTTCTTTTTTTTTTCCTCTTTCTGTTCTTTTGCCTTTCAATAGAGTGTAGTCTTATATCACAATAAACTTTGATTGTAGATTATGTTATTAGTTAGTCTTGGTTGACTTTGTTAATCACTAAAAACATTCCAAATTCTTAATTAAAAATGAGATTTGTCTCTCATTAAATCTATAATTTGTATTTACAAGCAATTATATCAACGGCAAAAAAGGAGACACAAATAACAAACATCTACCACTTAGTAATCTCCCTTGTTACTAACCTCATTTAGTTCGACCTGCACAACGCCTTCTCTTGGTTTATAATTCTGTAGTGTATTCAATTTCGCCTTACTGTTACTCCTCAACCTTTTGGTCATAAACTTTTCGTATCCTCCGCTACTTCCGGAGCCAGTGACCTGATTCATCCTATTACTTCCGGTGTGATTAGTGCCGTGATGACTTGTAGATATATACATTGTCTTTTTACAAGACAGGAATCGTGATCCCTACAAATGGGTCATGTATATCAAATAAATCACTTTATTCCAAATAATTATGTATCCAAAGAATTATTCCGCAGTATATATCCTTATGATGACATCTGTAATAGCATAAAAGCGCCATTTTATTAGAAAAGACATTAATGCTTAATTTACAATCTTCAAACAAACACTGATGTAATTTAGCTAAGCGGTTACTCCTTATAGTAATATCACGTTTACTGAATTTCAGGCAAAAGCAATAAATGGCGTTAAAAGGTTGAAATATCAAGCGGCCGTAATGCAAACATGCGTTATTGAATGATGTATACGGTTATTAAACACAAGGGGCGTTTCCTTTGGTAAATGGTACAGATGCTTTTGTCTTTGACGGATATCAAATCACCGAGAGTGCACTCTACTTGTCAGTAAATGACAATGACTGTTGATATTGCAGGAACCGCGCATGCAAATTTCTCACAGACAATTCATGATGCCTTTTCAATGCATATGTATTTGTGAAAAATGAGAATCCGTCACTTTTCACCATAATACCGTACTAGCATCAGGTGTTTTAAACTGTGCAGGATATAATGGATATGATATAATGTGCAATAACTCCTTAGCATTTATATTTACCTGCACTCAGAGATGGAAGAGAATTTTTGGTTGAGAATTGAATTGTTTTGCAGACATCTCTTTCAATTTCAAGGTGATGACTATTTTTATAAGTACGATTTGAAAATATCAGTGCCATTTAACATTAACAATGATAATGCGGAAGGTTTCTAGTCCTGAAAAGACGTTTTAAAAAATCGTTTATGTTTGTAACTTAGTACGTATATTGTGAGCTCAGAGGTGTCCTCAATTATAGAATGTAATCGAAATGATCAAATAGATCTTTACCTCACTCTGACACGTAGCTGATAATATATATGATACTCGGTTGTTTTCTAAAGCACAACAGTCTAATGAATGAGCTGTGAAGATATACATAATACATGATGTAGTTACAAGTATAATGTGCAGCTTAGTTGTTTCCTAAAAAGTTTCTGTCGAACTACATCAGTTTTCAGTTTTGATATTGTCGAAGATAACATCGCTGAAATGATATCTTGTTCATGATCTTTTCTCTTTCCTGCGTCTAATTTTCTGTTTTAAACTTATCATTGGAATTGGTCCATCTACTTTCCTCCAGTTTTTCAACCTCTCTAAAGTAAATGAGTCTAGGTATCTTCACACTACTGCTAGGACAAATGCTTTTTTCAACTCGGTTTTTGTTTCATTTCCAAGACTTTGGAATCAACTTCCCACCTCAGTCCGTTCATCAGGTGCCTTGAACTCGTTTAAGACACTGTGTAAAGATCAGTTTTTGGGTTGAAGGTTTGCGGCCTACTGGCCCTATTTACATTTTATAAGGTGTTTCATGTGTTTATTGACTCAGTATTTGGGTTTATGTGTACATGTATTTTGTAAATAAGTGTGTATTAATTATTTTTATTTTTCTATTTATATTATTTTGTAGGGAAAGAAAAACATGTTCGGACTTTCCAAGTCCAAATTTTCTTTCCCTCATTTTGGTAAAATAGCTTTTAATGATTCTTTGCATTGTTTGTATATTTTATGACAGTTGAAATAAATATTATATTATTATTATTATTATTAAACGCACAACAAACATTAACATCCATTCTGCGGCTAAGGTAGTGAAAACACAATCTGAATCGTTGAATGCATGGACATGACGGACGTGTTTCATCTGTCATAATTTCTCTTGCAATACTTAGGTAGACAGGCGGTGTTTACGCAGGATTTACACACGATGCGACAAATGGCTCCTGTAAAAGCAGATTTCAAGCGTGCATCAACAGGAATATCTTTCAGTGTTAAGTAATGTTAAAAATATAAAGATACACTTAGCAAATGGGGCTTTATTCAAATATCATTTAATTTAAATATGTAACAAAAATACATATATGACGATATTCATTCCTCATGCAGTTCAAGTTAATGCCACTATCGCTTGATTTTTACTGCAATCTGGTTCTTTCACTACGCTTATGGATAATTACCCATCATTCTGAAGCACTGGCAAGTTTTCTTAGTAAATGTGTTGCGACTGTCTAGGTATTAACAATGGTCTATTTGATGCATGATATCATGATATTATAGAGTGTTGGCATTATTCTATGAATTATTCAAAAGTTGTCAATTTTTTATTGATTTATATAAGTATTTGAATGAGTAGATTTGCTAGTGATATAGCAACCAACAATATATTTATGTAAACCATATAACAACGTAAGTTAAATAAGAAGGATAATTTGTTTTATAGTAATGCTCATGACCAGCGTGTATTCTTAATATCGAGGACATGCCTACTGTGAAGATATCAAGAATCAGAGGTTTTCAGTTGAAAGACAAAGTCCTTCTCGTATTCCATTTGCCTGAAGAAAACGATGTTGCGTAATAAATAAACATGATGATTCTGAATCACATTAAACCATTGAACATAAGTATTTTAAGTATTTAGTTTCGTGATCAATTTAGCAATTTCATATACATAAACACAATGATAAACTTTACTTTGGTGAAGTGAATGATAAAATCAGTCTCATGTCGTGAATATAGGCCTATTGTACAAACAGAAAGCAAATTGAAAACTACGTTTGTATTCATACAACAAACTAAAATGAACTATTAATGGAAGTTTCTTGTAGCCACAAATAACTATATTGTACAAAACTAAATCAATCTCATAATATATCACCATGGTTACCGCTAGAAATAAAATGTCTAATGGAGATGGACAAACTTGTTTTAACAATTGATGATAGTTGTTGACAGCGTAAATCACATTCTCAAGCAATTTAAATACCTTTAATGGTTGAGTGTATTAAACTGAAGAAGAAGAAGAAGAAGAAGAAGCAGTTTAGTTTCGCATCATGTCCCCAGTAATACAGAAACATGCTCTTGCTACAAATCGATATATGCAGTGATGTCAATGTCATCATAAAGACACTAGGACGAAGTATTAGTATACTATTACAAACTTTATATATTGGTATATCCAGTGATTCTGCTTTGAGATCGACCAAGTATACCTCTCAGAAAACAAACCATACTATTAAGTACTTACCCTCTCTAATTTTGTCAACTTATAAGCAGATTTGTCTTGCATATCTCCTCCAATTTGAACCGCCATGATAAGAAAGATGAAATATTTACCAAGAGGTCAAGACTACCGATGTTCTTCAATCGCAATCCGTTTTACCCCCAAAATACAGACACAGAGTTGTTGTTGCTATTTTTCGATTTCCTTCAAAGATACTTATGTTATTCTCCTACCAGTTCAAGAATTTCGCTACATTGAATTTCAGGTTTATCGCCTTCCAGTCATCTCCTATATAATACGCTAGACGTCAATATCTTTGCTGTTGATGATTGTCAAATCAGTGTCATCAGTAATTACGTTGCTGACATCTTGTGATATCAGTCACTCATGTAGATGAAAAGAGTACTATATGGCAGATTGCATCCACCACTACATCAGGAAATTCAGAAGACAAGGGGCAAGGAAAGTTACTTGGTAGGAATTTTAAGTTGAGTGATTGTAATCTCTAAGTTGGATTTTTGCGAACGAATATTGTGAATCTGAAGCCTATATACAAGCACACTGGATTTCGAGTATCTTCGCAATTTATTAAAATAATAATGTTTGTTTGAATATTGTGTAATGATTTTACTATACTCAATGTTAAATTAGTAAGATTTTGTCTAACAGAAATCTTACAAATTTATAACAAAAACAATCCTACAATGATGATACATGATATTCTAGATGCTTTTTGCTTTTGAAACGCGACAATAAAATAAACATGTAAATCAGAGAAATTAAAGCAACGGTTCGCATTTGTACATTTTTGAGACTTTAATCGCATGAAACAATAGATACGCATTTTCGGAGTACTCACCCTCTCTAATTTTGTCAACTTATAAGCAGACATATCTTGCATATCTCCTCCCATTTGAATCGCCATGATTAGATAGATGAATAAACACATCAAACTACCATCAAAATTCAACTCTACCGATGCCCTTATATCGCAACCCGTTTTCTCTGAGTGTTCATATGGTATAATCCTTTGTTGGTATTGTGTATTTACGACAACGTCATTCTCCTCTTAGTTCATAAAAACGGGTTTGATCATTGTCGATAAAGATGGTTAAATCTCTAAACATATATTCCATAAAGACTTGTGTGACATCGAAATCAAAACGTGAAAAAGAACACGATCCTATTACACCTTCATATTCGAGATCATCCTTTGTAATTTATGCAGTTAGCAGTTAACAACTTTGATAGTTCTGGCATCCCGATGTCTTTGACATTGGTCCAGAATTCACGTGTCACTGGCAATACACGGTGTAATTCAGTCCAATTAGAACCCATAACGATAGACATTGAATCAAAAGTGAACTGATGAAAACGGTCACCTTTAGGTGTTAGGAAAAGACTGTAGTGTCCTCAGTACTTACGTCCCTGATGGGAGACCATGTAGCCTCTCAATGTTCAACGAAGATTAAACAGGCGTACGCTGTTTCCACCAATAATCATGATAATTGTTGTTACCACTGATTGCATCAGGAAATAGAGGAGACATGATAGACACGAAAGAGGAAAGTTAATTGGCAAGAATGTTAAATTGAATGATTGTAATAATGTCGTGATTTTATTAAGTCTAAGGTCTCGGGGTTCTCGGAATATCAGAATGTGCAAGGGTTGCACTGTACAATTTGGGAGTCCTTTTTATCTAGTTCAAATTACGTGCAAGGGTGACACATATGTGTTTGTACTCCGTTATGTCCGTGATTTCTTAATAAAAGCGATGTGTGTGTGTACCATAAAAATAAACTCTATAATTTGATGTGCCACAAAACAGTACAAAAGAAAAGTTTTAAATAGTAAAAGAAGATGTTGCTTCTTTTCTGATCACAGTTGTAAGTATATAAAAATTAGTCAAAATGTACACTCAGTGATACTGAACATGTTAAGCAAAGTGAACCGTTCAATCCTTGATGTCAGGCGACTATTGATTGAAAGAAGAAATGCATAAGTTAAATCAGGAGGTAGTTAATAGCAAATTAATTGATTTATATAATGCATGTATGTGGGATTCCATACTTATTACCAAGAGGACCTCGCTCTTTAGCATATTCATGATATCTATTTCCAATATCTTATCCTTAAGGCATGGGGTTAATAAGGCAAGGTCGCACCTTACAGCAAGTAAGTGAAGAGCCAACACCAAATCCCGCCAAGTAAGAGTAAGAATATGAAGAAGAAGAAGAAAAAAAAAGAAGGAGAAGAAGAAGAAGAAGACCAAGAACAAGAAAAACGATAACGATTACGATTACGATGACAAAGACGACGACGATAATGATAGATTGACATGTAGTTATCTGCAAGAGGTTTAACTTTGTAGAATCTTTAGAAACTTTATAAAACGCACGTGTATAATGAACTCCTGTTTTTGTTTTCAAATATTTTAGTTGTATCTCTGTCGTGAAACATATTTTCTATAACATAAAGGCCTATAATTATACTTTTATGACAGAAAAATCACAATACAATACATGTTTAGACAATTGTACATGAACGATCTGTCAGATCCTACATGTACGTGTTAACCAAGAACAAGGTTAAACAGTGTAGTAGTAAACAGCACGCATTCAAAAAAAAAAAAAACTCGGTTCAAATTATTTGTCCTTTAAAATTTGTACTTTACAATGTATTGTTTCCTGACTTTCACCGATAAGCAATATATATGTTTCTGTTCGTTTTGACACAATCATGACAATAACTGATTTCATTAGCGACATAGACGTGTGGTATCTTAACACCACGATTTGATTTTTTTTCTCACTTAATGTCTCATTGAAATTTATTTCGTATTGACAACAACTACATATTTACACACAATTTCATTCCCTATTGATAAAGTCAGCATCCAGATAAAAA
>JXSR01S054024.1:20938-39799 GCA_000969725.1 Ophiothrix spiculata | reverse complement strand
TTATATACAAAGTCATCAGAGATCAACTCAAAATTAAACTTAGAAACATCATGTGAGCAAATAGTGCTATCAACATTATTATCATCAGAATTTTTATCAATATCATCACATAAATTTGAGTCAAACTTGCTTGCTAGATCAGCACCAATTGTAGTAAAATTAATCTTTGCAAAGGTATGTAAAATTCACACTGTTTGTGAAATAAAAGGTTCTCAAATTAACCCAGCTGAAAAATTGTGCAGATGAGAGCGCACACCACTAAATAACTTTCCCATTGAAACCAATGCATTAGAGCCTATATTGTCTGAATTTTTTCATACTGGCGTGACATTTTGAAGTTTCAGTTAATAGCAAGTTGTAGCACTCACTTTTATCTTTCAAATAACCTTCAATTCATAAAACATTTTCCGATCAGGTTTTTCGCTACGGGCTAGTAAACAGTGCCCTCATCCCTCAAGAAATGGGACATCAAAGTAGACTTATCAGTGTACCATGAACTGTATCCTTTGGACTGTACTACCTTATACATAGAATCAATGTTATCATATATGAAAATTAGTTTCCATCTATTATGGTTTCAAAACCATTTCTTTTGTTCATGTTGGGGGATGCTATTTATAACATATCTATTATATTAATGCAATTTTAAGAGAGCATATTCCTGTTTTTGTTTTATACGAATAGAAAAAGTATACTTTAGGTCCCAGATACTGGTAGGCCTACACAAAATTTAGACAATACTAGATATACAAATTCTGTCCAGTATTGTTGGTCAAAAATACTAGGGGTATACCAGTATTGTTAAATTCATGTCAATATGCCAGTATTGTTGGTCAAAAATATTGTTTAATAAGAGTTTTAATAACTGTTATCAGTATTGTAAATTCTGCTAATTTTTAAAAAGACTGTGACTTGTGAAGGAATACATACAAGCTAGACTTGTAACTCAGAAAAGCCTAAACCAGGTGTCCTTCTATAGCCAATCGAACTGTAAACTATGATACCCCTACAAAGGGCTGGAGATGTATAGTATATGTAAAATTATCATTTCCCTTCTTTATTTGCAAAAAACTGATGAAATTCTGTTATTTAGAACTTTTAAAGCAAAATTTTGACTTTGGTGGTCAATTTTTGCCAAAATTCTGATTTTTCGACCTGAAAAACTTTTATGACTTCATAATTACGTAACGCCTTGGCCGATTTTTGTGATCTTGGTATTGTTGGATAGGTGGAGGGCCAATTTTTGTGATCTTGGTATTGTTGGATAGGGAAGGACCATACCTCTATCTATTGATAGCAAAACCAAGTTCATAGGGGGTTCCGTTCCAAAAATTTAGGGGTGGTGGCAACAACCCCCCTTAGTTAGACGTGTTACAAAAAAGGCTTGGTTAGACGAGGGCTAATAAAGGGAGCATGGTCTAGTGGAACAGTGCAGGACTTCAAATCAGGTCACAAGTATGAACCCTACTATGGCCAACAGGTATGCTCTTAATTGAGCAAGATATTTAATCTCCATTGTTTCTTAGTTCTGAGCATTATTGGGAAAATATTACGGGGAATACCACCTTCTTAGTGCAGATATGCTGTATGCTTGGCTAGCGACGCCTTGAAAAGCAAAGTGATTGTGACAGTTTCTCGATGGCAGCGTAATTATGACTGCAAGTGCTTTCAAACATGCTTTTTAAACAGGGCAGCAAATTGTGCGGGAGCGGGGAGCACCACTCGCAGGAAGCAACAGAAGAAATTGAGGAAATTGTGCCTTCATGAGAAAAATAAATACGAGCTGATTGAGGAAGCTTTGAGCTTCAAAAAATTGCTCCTGAGGAAAAAATAATAATTTTATGCCCTGTAATTTTAAATGGTGTATATTATCATCATAATTATTATCAAACATAGGGAACTGTGCAAAGAAACAAAACAAAGAAAAGCGGTATTAATACAGTAGCCCTACAAAATAACTGTCACATGGAAAATATGGGACTATATACATGAAAATATATGTGTACTTACCCACTTTGGAAACATAATTAAGGCAACGGGTGGAAGCAGAACTCCACACATTATTGTCAGACCATATGCTGAAGTAGTGTGCCATACATCAAGTGTACCTGTATGGTAAGATGGAATAGTTGAAGGTCAAGGGTATTGAAATAAATCATGTTTTAACTCCTGTTTGGGTATAAAGTCTATCTTCTAAATAAGCTCCCTGAAAATCGCGTCCAGAATATTCAAACAATCGAGCTTCCACGCATAATTCAGAATTTAAGCAACTGACAAAGCTGATGCATGACAATCATTATGACTGGTCAGTTTTCCCCAGTGAAAAGAAATTGGCGTGACGATCGCGGAAAAAACCAATCACATCCAACTGTGTGAATTGCAGAGGGTCACGTACGGAGATTGACTTTATAGACGACTTTCGTATGTCCCTTAATGCATCTTGAAAGTACCACAAATTCAGGACCTTGTGACGTATCTTGCGCAGTCGAGTCGTGCGCAATGCGCAGAACTTCAAATATGGTAGACTGCGCAAGATACATCACAAGGTCCCGTATTTGTGGTACTTTCAAGATGCATTATGGGACATACGAAAATGGTCTATTGGGAGGGTGGATCCAAATAGACAAAACATTAAAAGAAAACATGTTTATGGTCCAAGTTTTTCCATGAAACTTAGTTTAAGACCAAAAACAAATTGTTGTGTTGCCCTCCCCGCCCGTTTGTAAATCTCAGAAAAGTGTGACTGTTTTTTTTATATTCATTTTCTCCCTAAGTTTGTCTTATTTTATGATTTTCCATATCTTTAATCAAAACGCACAGCAAAACGATGTCATTTTAATATTTTGATACACACAGAATGAATAAAAACGCACATTTTAACATTTGAGATAATCGCATCTTATTCGCTGTACAAAAAATTAAACCCACTTACAACAGGATTTCTCAATTAATGGCAAACACGGTAGAGTTTTGCACTGGTATTTTACTAGCCACTACTTCAGACTGTGTTTGATTCCTACCATCACAATAGTTCAGTGAGAGGTCACGATATTCTGTGAAGGTGACTAGTATTCGATGGATGTATGAATCTATCTCACAATTTGTGCAAGTAAGAACAAATGTTTTTACTTCATTTTAAACATACTGTGCCGTATTCTCAAACGATGTTTAACGTTATCAGTGTTTCAATCGCGATTTAAACGATGATTAAAATAAACATAATTCTCAAAGAGTAATTAAATACAATCACCGTTTAAATTCTAACCACAATCTCTACAATGCGTTTAAAACTAAACTAGGTCAGGGGGTAGTTTAAGGTGTGTTTAAATTTTATTTTCATCATGTGTTCGACTACTTTATTGGTGCTTTGAGCTTTAAAAATGTAATAATATCAATGAATTTGTAGTTTGTACAGCGCATAGCAGCTTTTTTGTTATGAGCGCTCAAAAATCACTCTTTATTATTAATGTGACCTTATCAATGTGGAACATTATTAAGAATTTACTATTATTTACTTACCAAATGGTGTGAAAAACAAAGTTGTAGAAAAGAGTAGCCCCAAGTTGAGAGATACCAACAGCATCAGCGGCATCTCCTTTCCAAAGCGCCACCACAGGCCAACAACAGAAAAACCGCCAATAGTACCAAATAGTGTTGTCACAGCACTTATTGCTTTAAGAAATTTGAAAAAAAAAGCATTTTTAACGGTCAAATGTATCAAAGCAAGATGTTCATTACTGTAAGATATGTTATAATTAAAAGGGAAGTTTAAAACTCTGATCCTTAGTTAAATTGAAAGTAGAAGAAATTTTCCAGGATTTGTTTTTCTGAACAATTAACCCTAACGGTCCATAATCTCATGGAATCTCATGATTGAAGAGATAAGTCCAAATACATCATACACGGGGGTTAGGCCAAAAAAAATTAATTGTTTGATTGGCGTAACATAGAAAAAAAAATAGGGTAGGTAGGTCGGATTTTTTTTTTTTTTTTTTAAATATTTTTTTTTTATTTTCCAAGTCTATGTTTCACATACAAGAACACAAAATATATGGCACATATACAAAAACATCTTCACTTTTTCTGTAACACATCTTTTATTTGTCATTTTGAATGTCCTGCAAGCCATATCTTGGGCTCCCATGAATCGATTCCCATCAAATTTGGGATTTGGAGGTTTTTTACCATGCTCAAAAAAATAAAAATATCTAGGGTCGGTGGTAAAATTAGGGTAGGTCGGGTTACGCCAATCAAACAATTTTTTTTTTTAGGCCTTATATATGGCAACGGAATCGCTGCCCAGGCAGAGACCTAGCTGTGGCCTGCTAATGGTATACGGGGTTTGGAAAGCGAGAGGTCCCGAGTTCGAATCCATTTGAAACCATACTTTTTCAACCCTCCCTTTCTGAGGAGAAAGGTCAGAAACAGAAAATCCTGTATGGTCAGTTAGGGTTAATAAGGAACCTACTTAACCCTAACAGTCCACAATCTCACAGAATCTCATTACTGAATCCCCTAAAATGTGGTAAGGCAAAATACGTCATAGACAGGGGTTATATATGGCATTGTTTTTTTAACAGTAGTTTGTATTTTTCCAATAACGATCATTCACAAAAGAATACTATTTATAATGACCATATTGGACATTTACGTTGTAGTCTATGGGCAAAAGTATGTCAAAAATATGCGAATTATTCACCTCTGTCGAGTAAATAACAGCAAAATGACCAATCAGCCACGAGTTCAAAGCTTCATTGATGTATTCCGATATAAATACAACCATTGAAAATTGTCTACCCATGCCTGTTGACAGACACATCAAGTTTCTGACACGTGACCTAAAAGCTGGTAAACTGGCCCATCAGGTATATGGTACATGTACACTTGAGCCGGTTCAATCGGCTCGTCGGGTTAAAAGAATAATGCTGTCAAATAATTGTATCATACTGAAAACTGTGTATGGCACACTTACCTAGTTTTGAAAGACTTGTATTTGCAACAAACACCAGGTGGAAACCAAAAGCCATTGGCAGGAATCCAAAGAAAAAAATCTCTGAGAAGTCAAGAAATAAAGGAGTCACAAATTTAGTTCTACAACCTGAAATTTGAATATTTAGTTTAGTGGCTACAAGTGGAAACTCTGCTGACTGAACAAGGCCAGGGGTTGATTTCACTAACGTTAAAATACATCTTTAATCCATCGTAAGACCAAAACCCATCTTTAGCTACGACCACCTCTTGACTGCACGCAAAGTTAATAAAGGATTTTTCTAAGCATAATTCATATACCTTACGATGCGGTGACCACTTATGAAGGGTTTTCACGTCTTTGTGAAGTCTAGTTGTAGTTACGAGCTGAACCCTTCGTTAGCTACGATGCATCATAATGTTAGTGAAATCGACCCCTAGACTGAACTAAAAATGCCAGAAGATAACAAGCGCTAGATTAGATCTAATGGCATGTGACCTAGGTCTGTCATCTTTTTGCTCTGACAGTCCCTACCAAACAGTGAGAGTTGGGGAAGCGGGTTAGTGTAGCGGTATTTCCCTCGCTTTGCACCAATGAGTCTCGGGTTCGATTCCCGGTCCCGGAGCTGTATGTGCATTTGTTTTTCAGTCCATATTCGCTTCCGCATGTTTTTCTCCGGGCACTCCGGTCTTCCTCCTGCATCTAAAACTGTCATCTGATAATAATTCCATCATTGTCTGCCCCACCCTGGTTATGGGAAGCTGCAAAAAGGGTAAATATTACAATCTCAGTACCGATAGGATGTGCTCTGAATTCGGAAGCACTCACTAAATGAAGTGAATTGATTGTGACGATTTACCTGCAGTGAATCATAAGCGGTTTGATCAAAAAAGGATCTATGATCCAAATGGAAAATCGCTATAGAAAAGCCGATATTATTATTATTATTATTATAGTAAACAAGCCATACACCAATCTACACTGACGTCACAGCCTCCAAAAGACTCCAAAACGGAACATAACTTAGCCGTGACATTTCAAATGGTTTATGAGAAAAATATGAGCAATATATTGGTACCAAATCTCAATAAGGAATTGGACCATGCTCCTTTAAAGACTAACCAGTATAAATATCATTACCTTCTTGCTATCAAAATATAACAAATACTACTCTAGAAAATCATAATTTTACCAATTGATTGCAGCACATGGAGAAAGGCAAGTTTGTTTTGTTCACATTCTTCACAATATTAGTACAATTCTACATCATACTGGCTGCTGGTGCATGCTACATCCAGGTGCTTGAGTCTGGGTAAGATATCAATCGGCTGGATATGTAGGTGGCTCTATAGACCTTTTCAAAATCCATTTGGAAATCTCCGGAACGTCGATCACATGGACATTTTTTTCAACAAATCACATACAAGCTCATTAGTATACACAATTTAGTCAACAAAATTCTCTAGCATTTTCAGTGCAATAAAAGTGAAAAATAATTATATCCAGACCCATACATTATTAGAGTCACTAATTCTGAACAACTTTTGGCTGGTGGTACCATACACTGACAGAGAGTGAAATTTCCATTTGAAATTGGCTGATTAAGCGTAAGATTTCAAGTCACATTAGGGCGATCACACTAAAAGTGCCTAGTTAGTGCTTACCCTAATTAAAGTTTGAAATTTGTGTGTAGTCAGTAAACGTAAATAAATGTGGACTTACCATTCTGGGTATTGTCTTAGTGACAAACTTTTTCTGTCGGCAATTGCCGGAAAGTGTAAAATCGGCTTCGGGAATTCTCAGAAAGTGTTGTTTTAAAGGTCTATAGAGTTTTATGGCCAAATATCTCAGGTGAAGAAATATTTCTTGCTTTGAGAATCAGTTTAAATTCTTACATCTTGTGATGGGCTACAATTCTACCTGCTAATTAACACTCTATAAGTCTAAATACAGAAGATTTCTTATTTGACAGCATATTTGGGAACTTAAAAAAATCTTACCTACAAAAAACAGGCGATGACCAAAGTAACAAATAACAAATCCTGCCAGTGCTGCAAACGTGTACACCAATATAGTGCCCTTATACACTGAAAGTGAAAAAAAAATTATCATAAAACTATATGTAAATACTTTCATCACTTAATTAGGATGAATTCTCTAATGGGTTAACCCTATTGTTTAAGAGCCAAGTAACATATAAGTGTACTGCAAGTTTCCAAGTCTAAAGATAACATTAAAGGTGTGTTGAAAGCAATAATTGTATTGCATAAAAGGTGTGATGTATTTGATTTGAATATTACCAAACTAATCGTTGCAAACGCATATTTCTCTAGAAAAACCAATATGGTGTCATTTTAAAGGGGCAATTCATGATCCGCTTTTCATCCTCAAGGTCACCTCTATCAAGAATCCTTGACTGATGTATATTACAATCTCCCAACAATTCTTTCAAATGTTCTTCCATTTTTGAGAAAAGAGAGAAATGATGTCATTTCCTCATTATAGTGTCGGGGCCCCGACAGTACTTACAACACAGTAGTCTATGGAGATTTTTAAAATGCTGAAAAGCTTGTAACTTGAAAACAAATAGCCGGAATCAAGTGAAATTTTCAGATAACATTTATGTTGTATTCCTCTTTATAGTTTGCTAGAAAAGAGGTGAGGTTATCTTCAAACCAGAATCATGAATTGCACCTTTAACCGCTTGTCTTACATGTTTTTCCTGTTTGCTTTCCATGCAGGGTGACATGTGCATCCCTACCTCAAAGACAATATGATCCAAGTTGCATGAAATTCTGATATATAGTATATGAATTTACTGACCAATCTTATAGTTTTGACCATCAGAAGTCAATGACCTTTAATGACTCCTACATGACCTTTGAACCTCACTCAGATTGTAGTTACAAATGTGCCTCTACATTACCCTGGGACTATTGCTTAATTTTCACGAAAATCTAATAAAGTATATGGAAAATGTGACCCACTTTATTTGGGGTAAAAAATGTTAACCACAGACAGATCACAGACACACTACTGAAGAAATCTCCATAAGTTCATCTTTCAAATGACACAACAAAAATGGCAAAGTTCAACACCGCATTGAAAATAGTTGGGTATAGCTATGTTTATGAAAAATTAATCACTTCCTAT
Source organism: Ophiothrix spiculata (assembly GCA_000969725.1). Taxonomy (NCBI): domain Eukaryota; kingdom Metazoa; phylum Echinodermata; class Ophiuroidea; order Amphilepidida; family Ophiotrichidae; genus Ophiothrix; species Ophiothrix spiculata. The sequence goes on along the minus strand of JXSR01S054024.1, from coordinate 31,677 downwards.
GTTTGGAAAAGGGCTGAACTAGATGTTCAAACACCATGAGTCCTAAATACCATTTTTAAAAAGACTGGCTGGCTCCAGCTAAGGCACACCGTTTGCTCCTAAGCTAATGATTTTGGCGCAAGCACCTCTTCAAGTTTGGTCAAATTGGCCCAAGCTTTTCAAAAACCTTACCAAGAACACTGCTGGCTAATGTCTTTGCCAAAATTCCTCGGACAAAATCAGTCATGTGATCACCAATTGCAGGGTACGATCACATTCGTATTACAATTCGCCCTGCACTCTGGATGTTTATTTATATCGTATGAAGAATTGTGATGCCGACTTTAGTGATCAAATTCCAATACAAGTTGAGCTCATTTGGCAGAAATAGGTATGAATGTAAAAAAAAAAGAAGAAAGTTGCTTGCATTTTTGTTAATTATTTTCCGAATATAATCCAAGGCAACCCTAACAGCCCATATCAATTTTGAATGGATTAATCAGTAATTTGCAGGTTTCACCATACAGAGAAACAAAAGTGTCACAATATATACAGTGAATTTTCTGTGTGTTTTGGAAGCTTACAGGTACGGATATGAAAGCTTATGCAAAATTCTTGAAGTGTGATGTTTTATGATCATAAAAAACAAATCATCATCACCTCAGGTATAAACAACGTGCATGCTCCTATTTCATTTGTGAACCCCTTATTCCAGGGGCATAGCGACAGGGGGGGGGGGAGGCAAGTTGCCCGGGCGCCACTTCCAGGGGGTGCCAAATTGTCAAAGTAATTGGAATAACATTTCGTCAGTGGCGGCAGCAAGAGTGGACATACTGAAATTAGTCAATTTGTGCCTAAAATTGTCCTTGCGCCCTTAAAATTTCTTTATTTTTAGTTTATATATGCAAATATACTGTGAAAACCTCAAAATTTTTCTGCGCTTTGCACGCTTAAGAAAAAATTGAGGCAAATTTCAGCAGATTATACCAATTTTAGCCAAAAAAGAGGAGTTTATTTTTCAAAGCTACTAGATTTCTTTTTTGGAGTACCTTTTTTGCTATATTAATTCTGGGGCGCCTGGGGAGGGGGGGATGGGCCAGTAGCACTTCTTGCCCCGGGCGCCAGACACCCTCGCTACGTCCCTAATTCTCACCTGGAAGTGATAGCTGGCAATTGTAATCTGTGTTATTACCACCACGCTGAGTCATGTTGCATGCATAGCTGACGACGGGAACATATGAAGCTTTACGGTTAAATGATGTTGGATCTCTGACAATGATGTTATAGATTGCACCGTGGCCTTCATAGGTCATGAGGGTGACGACGGGCTTGTCTTTGTTTTTGAAGGATTTGATCTGAAATTTAATAAGTAATATAGGATTAATAGCTGCAGTCAGATATATATCTCCAGAAGAAGTTTCCACCATCAAACAAATTACAATGCAATAAAAGCATTGCAAAATTAGAATTGTGGTATCTAATTTCAATTTATCACTTTGCATTAAGGCATTTTACTCTACACAGATAGTTCAGAATCAAATTCCCATCAAGGGGGGGGGGGTGTTGTTATAGTGATGTACATGTGTACATGACACGCTTTTGTTAAATTAAGGCCTGCATCATATGTACTAGAGAAGTATTTGATCTATGAATATTATCAATTTAACTACCAATAAGTTGCTTGATCAATACATCCTCCCATATGATTTTTGACATAGAAACAAATTTCAGGTTTATAATAATAACCATGCTTCCAGCAGCATGTCTAGCAAGCAAGCCCTTGGAGCATCCAAGTCAAACATACTTCTGGAGCAGGCACTTAAGTTTAAAATATTTATAAGTAAACCATTCTCCAGTAATAAAATGGAATAATACAGCATTTACTTTGTGATGATATTTCTACCATCACACAAAATAAGGCAGTAAATAATTTTACTATACCTCGTAATTATTTATTATGAAACCACAAAATACAATTGGTCAGTTAAACCAAGTGTGCATAACGCCCACACAGGGAAAAAACTATCGAACCCCCGTACTCATATCACTTATTAGAAATTTAATAGGTACAAGAAGAATGGAACATTTTTGGGTGATTTTTTTGATGTGTTAAATGTGAAATACTTATGAGGCATAGTAAAACAAATACAACATGATTTATTTTGAGAAGTAGAGAAAATTCCTGATCCCTCAGTGTTGGATGCGTGTGACTACTTCCCTCTGTTTCGCGTCGGGAAGAAGTCACATGTATCCAACACCTTGGGATCAGTAATTTTCACTGCTTCTGTCTTTACTATGTTGTATTTGTATAGTATACCACTGAATAAGTGACTTACCTTTTTGCCATATTTTTCAATATTCTCAACAGTTGTCATCCTTTTTATCTCTGTAAACAAGTCCTCAACATTGGGGTCAGTGTACGGAAGAAACCTGACGTACAAATCATACACCAACTCGTATCGGGGTGACTTTGACGTATCACATACAGGTTCCCAGGCACCTCGCTGGTAGCCGATGTTTGCAGCAGCGAATTCGACGGTGGTTATTTGGTATCCGGGATCATAGGAGATGTGTAGGTTTGGATCATCTTCCAGATTGTAGACTTGATTGCAGGCACCTGGTACTGGTGCTAAAGAGAGATTTACAACCAATAACAGACAAAGTAAATAAATATCCAGAGTGCATGGTCTTATTGTTTATGAATGCAACTGGTACCCTGTAATTCCTCGTAAGGCCTTGTATCCATTGACTGTACCCATATTCCGTCTGCCCTTGTCTCGTTTCCCATTGTTTGTAATTGAGCAGCCCAACACAAACAATAATTTTTGTTCTGCTTAGTGATCATATCAGTGGCCTATGTACGGCAGATGATTCCTATGACCTGGCAGCACCAACAATCAACATGTTCATACTTGGTGAGCACCAGGTAATAGGAATATCTGCCGTACACAGACCACTGATATGATCACTAAGCAGAACAAAGTTTATTGTTTGTGTTGCACTGCTCAATTACAAACAATGGGAAATGAGACAAGGGCACAGCCAATGGATACAAGGCCTTAAGGACCATGTTTTCAGAAATGGTTTTTGCTCTGTAACTCAGCAATGGATAAACTATATAATAAATCCAAATAAAAGTGTATATTTCTAGAAGGAATTGCATACTGAACATGATGGTGAGGTCATATTTTGACCAAAATGTGTAATTTTGGCCTCAAGGTCCAAAAATCATGTTTTTGGCCAAATATTTTACAGGAAAGCTAACTACATTTTGCTTTGGTAAAATTTCAAACTATTTTACTTTTTAAAATCTAAAAAGCAATATCTAGGAACTTATTTCTCGAATTTTTGATTTTTTTCTTTGTTTTTGAAATATTGCCAAAAATATAATATAAAATGTCATGTTTTGTCAAAAATGGTGGCAGTGGTGGGATTTTTGACATTTTAACAGCCCTTAAGTGACTAGGAATTAAAGCATAGACTTAAATGGGATCCGGGAGGAGGACACACACTGACTACCTTTTAGGGTACTATTTCACAGATTTTGGTACAGTTGTGAATGGTTTTCCATTAAAGATGAAAGCACCAAATTTACTTACATTTGGTGTATTTTTAGGGAAAATGTGGTTAAAAGCACCCAATTTGAGTTTTGAAAAGGTATACAATGTATTGATGGATTGGTAATTGATGTTTGCACACTGCAATAAAACATGAAAATTAGCTTCAAAGTATATAATCAGATAAATTGTTGGAGACCTGCTAACTATGATAGACACCCCTCTCCAACCCCAACCATGAAAAAGTGTTTGACCTTTTCACAATAATTTTTTGAAAGATGATTGCATTTCTATCTCAAAATCATGAAAATAGGACTTTCACACATTTTTGACCTGTAACTCAAAATCAATATCAGTGGCTTTATATCCTATTTGTCATGAATTATCATCTATGAATGAAATTCCATCACCTACGAATGAAATTCCATCACCTATAGATAAATGAAATGCCATTTCCTATGAATGAAATTCCATCACCTATGAATGAAATTCTATCAACTATGAATGAAATTCCATCACCTATGAATGAGAATCCATCCCCTATGAATGAAATTCCATCACCTATGACTAAAATTTCATCACCTATTTCCTCAAATTATGATACAATCTATGGGCCAAACAATAATTTATTTGAAAGAGAAAAAACAAATCCAGAGTTCAGGGCCTCAATGCTTGTAAATGCAACCCAACCCTGCATATTTGTTTACATTGTCCATAAACTTTTGTTTGGCCTTTTGCAGACGATGGTGGCCGCGTAATAAATTGCCTGTTTACCGGACTGTTTGCTCAGATTTGATGCGTATTCATCCGTGGTATCGCCCGTATTATTTCAATGCGTAAATAAAAAGAAAAGTAGTCCTTTAAAATAATCAGAATATTTTTTTAGTTTTCTGGGGTTGAAGTTCCAACCTCAACGGTTTTGAAATCTGCATAAACACTACACGTAAGGGCATAAAATGAAATTTTGGAGCTTTAGTTAAAATTCAATTTTTTTGAATGGAAGTTTCAAAAATCTGCTGATGTCACGTCCTACCCACCCTGGCCTTTTGGTAAACCTATCAAATGGTCAAATCTGCTTACCTAGACTTGCAGCTGTTTTATTATACATCTCCTTTTCATATGGTATAGCCATAAACAACGCCGTCACATCTTTGTCTAGATTGGATGACACGTAAATACTCATAGTCGTCTCATAGTATATCGGTATCCAATCAAGTCCCACACTTGGACTCTTCATGGTCTTATCACTTGAGGGCGCTTTAGTGAGCGATCCAGTGAGAATTACATCTCGGGTATGCATCTGGAAGGTTGCATACAGTGTTGTCAATGAGATGTTTGTCACTTGCAGGAGAATGTTGTTGGCATGACTTGGAATGCTGCATGTAACTGGCTCAGAGAAGTTGAGATATATGGTGTTGTCAACTACTGGGTGGAGAGAGAGAGAGAGAAAGAAACATACAACAGTCTTTTAAACATAATAGGCATGTACAAACATTTTAAAATCATTTTTAACCAAATTTATGTACCAACTGATTTGTAAGAGCTCTTCTAAGTGACAAAAATGTCCCCAAATCATTGAAAATGTGCATTGTTATCATTTCCATGCAATTGACACGAAAATTGAACTCAGCATCCTTAATACCTCAAAAAGTTGGGTTAAAAGACAGGGGGGGGGGGTATTTTTGTACTATGATTTTGAAAAAAGAAGGTAAATTTGGGGACAAGAAAGAAAGTGATGAAACTCAAGTTTTTGCTCGATAGTGAAATGTGTGTAAAAAATTGAAAATGTGTGTTTTTGTGGATTTGCCAAGTAAGTTGAAATTAGGTTTTCTCTGGATTTTGATGTCGTAGAGCACTAAAAATTTGCATATCTGTTCAAAATTACTGGTAATGGTGTAGTTTAGGACCCTGTTCATAATAAGGAATAAAAGTCAGTAATTCATCCAGCTAAATGAACCAAAGAAGCTAAAATAGTTAGAAATGTTACTAGACAACAAGGTAAACTAGACAACTCCAGAACATTGATGCATGTGCTGGCCCCTAGGGACACAATAGGCCTTTATAGGGCCAATACTATTCAAAGAAAAATCAAGACTCCCAAAAGTCACTACTTCTGGTCAATGGCCACATGTGTACCAAGTTTGGTCCTTATACCTTTTATAATTTGGTTGCTACGGGTGATTTTATACATATACATTTGGGCCCCTAGGCCCCAAGCCCTTTGGCCCCTAGACCTCTAGTCATGAGGCATATATCTACCAAGTTTAGTCCTTGTACCTTTTATAGTTTGGTCGCTAGAGGTGATTCTATACATACACATTTGGGCCCCTGGGGCCCAAAGCCTTTGGCCCCCGGGCCTAAGCCTACCAAAAGGCACTACCTCTAAGCATGGGCCACATGTGTACCAAGTTTCGCCTGTGTACCTTTTACAGTTTGGTCGCTAGAGGTGATTTTATAAATATACATTTGGGCCCCTGGGCCTAAGACTACCAAAAGGCACCACCTCTAGTTATGGACCACGTGTGTGCCAAGTTTGGTCCTTGGGGCTCATGTACTTTTTGAGTTAGGGGTGATTTTAATAATGGCTTATGAAGGAGGAGAAGGAGAAGACTACACCAACAGGAAAACAATATCTATGCAATGTTTCACATGCATAGATAATATTTTGGAAGGAGGGCAGGGCTTCGAATAAAGAGGGAAATTATGGGGTAAAACAAATCGTAAAAAGTACTAAAATTGCTGATTTTTGTCTCCAAACACCGCTGAAAATGCTTGCAAATCTCAGAAAACTCACCTGTTTCGATGTAGCTCTGTTTCCGTTCATCCAAAATGTTGTTTAAATGTCTGAAAGGTTGCTGAGTTTTCATTAAAGAGTGAGATTTTGAAGCAAAAAAAAAGCCATGATCGGCCATTTTTAATGATTGCACACTGCCAAACATTTCAATGAAACGCTCGATGGTTGGTTATTCATTGCGTCGGGATCTAAAACGCGATCCCTAGTTGGTTAAATGTTGCGTTAAATTATGTGGTGATTTATGCGGCACCTGGTCAAATACACGAACATGACGAATGGAGACAATTGTGGAAGTCAGACTTTTGGACCAAAAAAATGAAGGTAAAATCGCTTTTATGGTAAGTTTAGCTTGATGGATAAACTTGATATGGGATTTATTGAAAACCTTGATGATTTAGAAAAACTTCATTTTTGATTTTGAAAAAATAACAGCTGTTTTGTTCCATATTATGAACAGGGTCCTAAACTGTACACCATTGCCAAATTACTCATATTTTAAGAATATATGGAAGAAAAACATTAAATTCGTAAGTCACTATTCACACCCTAGCCTCAACACAGGCCTTCCAATGTACACTCATCTATAGGCCTGAGAGAATCGAGGTGAACATTTGGCAAGATTTGCCAAGTTCAAAGTCATGATTTCCAGAAATTGGAAAAAGGTCAAAGCAATTTGACCATCAAATAGGGAGGAGAAAATGTTCATTGACAAGACTGAGGTACTTGATCATCTAAATAATCCATACTTTAAAAAAGATCAACCAAAAACGGGAAAAAATCACTTACTGCAAATTACATCGGAACCAATGTACGAGCTACCACGCTGGACATTGGATTTCCCCAGCCACTCTGTTACAACCTGAGTCTAATGGGAGCCGAAAATTCTTCCTAAAATCTCGCGATCCAAGAAAGCAAACAATCTGAGCTCGCGCGGTAATAGATACATATTCAATTACACCTTACTTGATATTTTAAACATTAATTCTTACCTTCAAATCGAAGTGATTTTCCGAGAAATAACGATGTGCCTACTTTCTGAACATTGTTTATGTTGATTTTTATCGCGATAATTCCGTAAAAATATTCATAAGTGACGTCATAAAATTAGCCTCTTCTACAACATCGTACACGTTCACATTACTTCAATACTCACGAACACAACCGACATTTTTGAAGTTTAAGAGACGCATGCTAATTAGGTCATTTTGAGGTCGGATCAAAATTGCCGATAAATTTGCAGCTGACTCGACCGTAGTTCCAGGTTTTGGGCCAAAACACATGTTTTACGTTTGATAATGTGCATACAAATGAATTTCAAGGTAGTCCTAAACCAGATGAACAAATAATTACCGTATTACCTAGACATACTAGTAAGCCGAATATGATTTCATATTCGACTTACTGGGCTCCATTGAACAATGGTTAATATTGCCAATATTTTGAAGTCTCATTTTGAACATCTCAGATCATGAAAAAAGTGGGAAATGTGCTCTTGCACACCTTAGCGAGTTGCTTATAGGCCATGGTAGTCAAGGAGTTTAACAAACATAAACTTGTGAAAATTCATGATCATTTTCATGTAAACAATCATCTAAAATTAACAAATGCATGATCAAAGTACACATTTTGATTTTTTTCAATCAACAAACACTTAATTAGATAGGCCTACTCATTAATATTGTTAACAATAATACATGAGTGATATCAAACAAAAAAGGGATGGCAAATAGAACTTAAAAAACGTCATGTGCTAATTTTAGCACATGAGAATGCATGCATTGTATAGGGAGAACTGTCAAACTGTAATGGCTGCCGTGGACGTCTAGTATTACCATAATTTGGTGAGTACATATATTTTTAGGAGGATACATAAACATGTGTACAGTCAATTCCTATACGACGTTGTATGAGTTAGACTTGTAATTCGTACATACGGAAAGGATAACTCATTGTTAGGAGTATCTGCAACGCGCGAGAATAAGTTGGTGAAATGTAGATGGATATCTACCCTGCCGACATAACAGATACAGATGCAGTAAGAATCGTATTCTACAACGTGGTAAATAAAAACATAATACGCCATTCAAACCCCGGTTTTAAAGGTGCAATTCATGATTTTAACCACACCACTTTTCAAGCTAAATAAAAAGAAGAGTACAATATAAATGCATGCTGAAAATTTCACTTGATTCCGACCATTCGTTTTCAAGTTACAAGCTTTTCAGTATTTTTAAAATCCCCATATCATAGGCTATCTGTGTTGTATGTAATTACTGTCGGGGTCCCGACAGTACTTCTACTAGTAATTAGAAAATGACATTTTTTCTCACTTTTCTCAAAAATGCAAGCACATAGGCCTATGAAAGAATGGTTTTGGGTTTGTATCATACACTAGCCAAGGATTATTTGTAGCTACAAACCTCAATTTTGATAGAGGTGACCTTGAGGATGAATAAAGGGTTCATTCATATTTTCCGTGTGTAATCGCTTGATTTTGCCCGAGGGTAGGATGGTGCTCAGTATCGCGAAGCGATGCTCACCATCCTGCCCGAGGGCAAAATAAAGCAATTACACACGGAATCAAAATCCGGGCAAAAATTGGCCATACATTTGTAAAACAGTCTTTTCCGTCCTGGTTGTCAAATTATTAAATAGTGCCCATAGTTTGTTTACCTGTCTTGAAGTTATCAAACGCACACGCTACATCCCGCGTTCAGAGCCGACGCGCCTTTGTGCACAAGGTGACCCGGAGCGTCGCGCAATCATAACATTTGCTATGCCGCCTATGAATCAACGCTGTTCATTCATGGCCACGTGACGGCTCTCGACTAATCAAAACCTCGGAAATTACGCAAGAATGTGTGAAAAGTGGATCATGAATTGCCCCTTTAAAGTAGTAGGTTCCGATTAAGGTTGGGCCGATCCACCCTAATTCGGTAATTGCCGATTCCCGATTCAATATTCAAATAATCAGCCCGATCCGATACCGATCCCGATTTTGTTATGAAGTTACTTAAACTCTCAACAGAAATAAAGTGTTACTAACTCTCAATAGAAAGAAAAAGAAAGTGTTAAGTATCACTGGTACGTTTTCCATGAATTTGATCATTTATTAATGTAGAAATCGAAATAATGATCAAGATTGACAATAAAAGAAATGAACACAAGTTACTTTGTTAGTCTGTTTAGTCCAACAAGGCAGAATGCTTGCATTTTAAACACATTTTGTAAAGATTTACAGCTACATGTTCAAGCTGTTGTGGTATGTATGGATCGGTTGGCTGAATCGGTAGAGTTCTGTGATTCTTGCCATTCCCGATTCTTCACAGATCTCACAAAAATCGGGCCGATTTCCGATCCCGCCGATTAATCGGCCCATCACTAGTTCCGATCACATTTTCACCCCCTGGGCTCAACCGGAAGTAGTATATTTTCTTGATGCCATATCAAAGCCCATATTTTTCTGATTCTAAATCCAAAATTTCACCTCCAAATTCTTTATACTTTAGGAGATATAGCATGATAAAATGTACAATTGTTGGTATACCTAGTCCTATTTTCTATTTGAATTTCTTATGTATTTTCATAACAGCCTCATCCCCAGGGGCAGGGTTGCATACTTTCTTTTGCATCTCTAGCGAAAATAAGAAGCAAGTTGAGGTTCAAATTTCACAATTTGCATTTCAGAGGTCAAGGTCAATCTGTCAGTTAAAAGTAAATTACACACATGCTAAGATAGGAACCTACACCTTTTAACCCTTTAACTTTGATCGCAAAACACGATCCGGTTCACTTTGTTCAACCGGATCGCGCGGGGAGCTATTTAAATTCAGTTGCACACTAACCGTACGCCAAACAACTGACCCATAATAATGACCCTGATGATTACATCACCAATATAGCCTTGAATGTTATAGCTTAATCCACTAATTTGAAGGGGTGATTTTAATTAGGTGGACCTTGCAGCGCCTGTTTTTAATCCGTGGCTAGATTATTCAAACACCTATGAAATAATGGTATCGCCAAACGACGTCACATTAATATTAATGAGATCCATAATGCGATATGCAACGTGACAATGTTTTGATTACATCGTTTGATCACCGGGAACGCATTTGTGAACAAGAAAAATCACACAGAAAGAGCACAAAAAGCAAACAGTGCGGACTGGGTTGCGAACGCAGAAAAAGCAATATGAGCTATTTCAGCAATTTATGTATGCGATTTGCAATTTTTGGACACCATGGGCACGCGTATTATTTTAGATTGCTATTTATGCGATTTGTGCGATTCATGCGTTTTGTAAGTACACGGTCACAAAGTTGATTGCTATTTGTGCGATTTGTGCGGGTTTTTTTTGTATCTTTTCAGCACAAGATGATTTAGTTGATTGCTATTCCTGTCTTGTG
>JXSR01S054017.1:0-13998 GCA_000969725.1 Ophiothrix spiculata | reverse complement strand
GCCTTGATCCTTGAATTGATAGAAACCCGTCTCACCTAGCCAAAAAATGCTAAGTAAATAATTCTAGGGTATGTGCAAATCAAATGTCCAATGAAGATCCCCTGGAACTTCAAAGTCCACCTTTCATAACCATGATAACAAGGCATTAAACGTAGCCCCTCGTCCCTTTGTTACAAATGCCCCACAAATGCCAATCAAACGATATTTCCTGAGTAATTGATCGTTTTGATGTCCATGTTACATAGCCTGTGGTAAGGTCGTTGCATTTGCTCAATTTGCCATTGTGTGTATCCTTCAACATGGGGGCGAAATAGTGCATTTTTGTAAACATTTAGACCATAGAATAAAATATGAATTCTACATGTTCCCCTTTTCATATTTCCATATAAAACATATTCTTTTATCAAAATATGAACAGAAAATCCAAATATATGTTTTAATTTCGTCGGACAGACTGCTGATACATTCCAAAGTTATCCTGTTTTGTATACAAAAAGAGCGAAATTCATACAAAATTGGCCTATAATTTTCAGGCATTGATGAAGCCCTCAGGTGTTCGTTCCCTTTGTATTTTATTCCTGCCATGGAAATAGTAGATATCTACTATTTCCATGTTCCTGCCAAGGTCCTAACCTATCCAATGATATATAAGGGGCGCACCATTTGATTCTCAGGGGGGGGGGGGCATGGAAGTTTGTTGAAAAAAAAACCTTCGCCGCCGAAGGTGGCGAAAAAAAAATAATGACCCAAAGATGAGTAAGAAAAAAAAAACTTTACCCAAGTACTTCAAGGTAAACATGGTAAAGAAAAACATAAAAAATGCAATAAAAAAAACTTTGCCGCCGAAGGCGGCGAAAACAAAATGTAAACATAAAAAATGCAATAAAAAAACTTTGCCGCCGAAGGCGGCGAAAACAAAATGTCGCCGCCTTCGGCGGCTAAAAAAAAACTTGACTCGACTCCAACTTCCATGCCCCCCTGAAAATCAAATGGTGCGCCCCTAAGCATCTTCCTGATTGACCATATACAGTAGTTTAGTTGGACCTGGGAAGAGAAAAACTAAAACTCTTCCCAGGTTGGACAGAACGAAAATGTACACTCACTATACATGATATGAAGCTATAGGAACCTAGTGTGTTGTGGCTTCAATTAATGATAATGAGTTCGGTCAGTTGTTTATTATTCATTAATAGGCTAAATTATATGCTATTTATTCATTAGATCAATTCATGTGGCTTCAATTAATGATAATGAGTTCGGTCAGTTGTTTATTATTCATTAATAGGCTAAATTATATGCTATTTATTCATTAGATCAATTCATGTGGCTTCAATTAATGATAATGAGTTCGGTCAGTTGTTTATTATTCATTAATAGGCTAAATTATATGTTATTTTTGCATTTATTAATTTTATCTATCGTTTGGCTTTTATATTTCCATACAATATTGTCTTCAATCAATTGATTGTCAGCTTTATTGGTAACGTTATATTGATAATATTTAATGAAAATTTTATCTAGTAAAAAAATTATGTAAGTTATTGTACGGCCTTTAATAAAGGTATTAGCCACAGCACTGCCATGGATATTGAAAATTCATAAAACTTACTCCGAGAGTCGTTTGATTGGCATTGGACAAGGGCTACGTTTAACGCTTTGTCTTTCACAAGTTCATAGACCAAGGACTACCATAACAAAATAAAGTGTGGAACTAATGTTGCGTGAGAGTTATTAGCCTAGGCCTATACTCTACTGCCCGGGGGTTACTAACTTACTTACATTACATCACAAGGTATACACGTACCTGCCTTTTGGGATGGATTTTTCACGGACTTGGTATAGCAATCGGGTGGTTTTCGTCTCAGATGAAAATTGGGTGCTTTTGGGGAAAATTTGCAAAAAAAACCCAACACACCAAAAAAACACCCAATTTGAGTAAAATTGGGTGCTTTTTCATCAATATTGGTATATTGAAGGGTGGGTTTTTGAGCCAAAAATAGGTATAGAGATGGTCAGTTTTTTAAAGTCCGGTAGGCACATATCCGATACCCGTACAAATTTTTTGAGGACCACCCCCACCCCCGAGCTTTACTGGTGCAACCCGATGTGAAAGGAATCTTGGTCCCCCTGAAATGGTAGTCCGCCTTCCATAGACCATAACGGAGTAAATCGTGAAACTAATGTTGCGTGAGAGTTGTTAGCCTATACTTTACTGTACAACCCGGACAATAAGAACGGGGGACGTACATTCCTGCTACACCGGTATTAATTTTAATGATTTGGTTAATTGTTTTATTAGGCTAATAAAAGCAAACCGACACCCCATCAATTGCTAAAAATGTATATAAACACTCATGTAACAAAAGGCAGGAAGTTCCAGCAGTCAGTATTCAGATCCTATGCAAATGAGCTTTTAATGAGCAGTTTAATACTGCGATCTGGCGATCAATAGTTGAAAACTTGGTCGACTCAGTGGCATGAGCTATAGGGCATTGAGTCACAAATAGGTCCCTCAAATATCATGGATCTGTTACATATCACCCTAAAAAATTATAGAAAACATGCATTTTTGCTAAAACTTCTTTATGTATTTGGGAAAATTTGGTATCATATGAAAGGTCTGTTTATACTCTAGTTATGTACAAAAAGTGAACTTCTCATGATTTTAATTAATGAAGTTATACTTCAAAAAGAAATCAGGTAACACGATGGATCGGGTGGAGGCGGCGACGGTGGAGGCGGCGCGCATAGGATTACATGCAAAAGTGTACGAAAGTTATGATTTATAAACACATGTATTATTAAAAATAAAAATGCTGGGATCATAATTTTTTGAATAAATCTCAATGAGATATGTATAATGCTAAAGCAGGTATCAAATATTGACATGTCATCAACATTTTGTTGTTTCTTAATGGTTTATATGTGGGTAATTTTCTCTATACATTACTGTACAAAACATGCATTTACACCCCAAAACTTTAAAACGACATATCTTTTGACCGAGTCGACGTAAATGGAAAAAGTTATACATTTTTCAAAAGGAAATTTGTCGATGAATCCAATTATGTGATTATTTTTTAGGTAGTGTGTACATGAAAAATCTTTTGACCGATAAATGTCCCAGAAATTAATGAGTCGTTTCATAGATTTTGACCATCCTCAATATTTTGACCACAATGAAATTGGTCACCAAATGAATTATTTTATGGAAGGCTATCATTACATCCTTCAAGTAATGTTTGAGTCATCTGGATACACCTTTCCTCAACAAAAGTTGGTTGACCAAAATGCACTTTAATTTTATTTTGCACCCTGTATCATTTTTACCCATCCCTAAAAAATAGACTTATTCAGGTAAAATTGAAATCCTCGGAAAGTAAGCTTTCCAAAAATATCTAACTTTGTAGGTTTTAAGTGTATATATTCAGAGTTATGATCCATTGAATACAAATTGGCATGGTTTAACCAATGTTTTTGTGTGAAACAAAAAATATGACCAGTTCATGACTTACGTCCATAGCAACGTCTTTTTTGGTGCGGGGAAACCGGGTTCGATTCTCAATCTATACACATTTTTTCCCTTTTTCTTCTTATTTCAATTGGATTTTATATTTTTTTCAGTGACATATCACTCTTCCACTCTTCCAGATACAATTCTATTTTTTCATCTTGTTTTATTTTTCAGTTAATTTTGCACTAGGGCATGAGCGGGGCATGAGCTAATAGATTGCCACCGAAACTGCCATAGGCGCAGAGGAGCCGGGCAGCGGATCTGTTATATCGGATTTGACCTCATTGGACCAAGAGTCACACTCTCCTACATGACACGTGTTTTACGCAGAATTCAGGCTTGATTTTCAGGATATATGTACAAAAGTGTGTTCGGCTTCTTTGGACTAAGTGGCTTAAATATATTAAGTCCAGAATTGTAGATTTCAGAGAAAAAGTAAAGACCAAATTTGACCTCACTCAATGTAAAAAATCACTTTAGAAATTACATAAATATGCATTTTTATTTCAACTAATTTTAATCATTTTTTTTATTTCAATATGTTTTGACAACATTTATACATCTAGATGCATAATTATTTTGAATTAAAATCTATTTGGATGAGTTTACGGGCCTTTTTAAATCAATGTCTCAAACTCATTAATATTCATGAGCATCATCAAACCAGCGCTCTGTGCCGATTTTCTATGCATAAAAAAAAATAAAACAAGCCACTTTTCTGCTTTTCTGGGTTCCATGAATACCGGCCAATTTTGACAAGTAGACAATAGGATAGCAGCCAACTAGAGTTAGCAGGGTTTCATGAATACGGGCCCAGGAAAATTGGTTTTAGGTTTTAGAAAATGTAATGTACCCAAGTTTTAGACTGAGTTTCTCGCAAACACCTCTTCAACTTGGGACAAATTGGCGCATCTTAGCCATGTTAGCGTGAACAACGCCCTGGACAAAATCGAGTACCAAAATAGTACAACATTCCTAAGGTGCACATTTGGAACACAATTATAGTACAGTTTTAGTACAAATATAGTACAAATTTGTGTACTATTATAAATGTACTCAAATTGTACTTAAATTGTGTTCCAAATGTGCACCTTAGGAATGTTGTACTATTTTTGTACTCGATTTTGTCCAGGGCGGTTTGCCTCCATTGGTAACACCCGGCATCCGTTTCCGCAACAGACAACAATTTCTAAACGGCAAGGGAAAGGCTAAAACAAAGGGACTGCCGATCAGAGATTATTGACGGCCTTTTGATTCTACTCAATGCACCTCTCTTGACAGCACACTATTTGGTCATTTTAAGGGTAATTTTAAGAGATGGCTAGGGTCACATAGTACTTTTTCGAGGTTTCTTACTGAGGTCACCAAACATGTAAACAAACAAATACCTGCCACCTCTGCAGACGTCATGGACCAATAAGCTTCATATGACAATATCAGATATCGATTTATCATCGAGTATGACCTACGCAAAACCATCATAAAATTGATTACTTATTCCCTGTATTGATAAGCATGATAAGAAGAATAACATTCGTTTTATATCAGTCATATACACGACCGTGTGATAAGGAGAGAAATCACAAGGGGTCATCGCATATATATCTTTTTATGTATTTTAATAAACTTTGAAAACATTTTGTCCACAAATATATAAAACGGTCATATTTACGGCGGATAAATTCAATCGAGACGATGGGGTGTATATCTTTCTTCAAAGGACTCGTAGCTCGTGTTATATTTTCAGTTCATATAGTCATTACAATATGGAGGGTAACAGATGTCTACACCGAGCCCATTTATTTTGTTATGTTAGCTCCGATTCTTCTGCTTTTATTGGAACTTATTATTACATTGAAATTTACAGAAAATGGTGAATGGAAATGGTAAGTTGCTTTGATAGTTCATCACTTTTTGATACCTTAAAGTTGTTTTTAAAAGTTGCACACTTTTTCTACATTTTCTGCAACGCCCTTAATATAGTCCAGAACGGAACAGAGTGCGTAACTTCAAGGAATTCCTTGGTGCGACCTGGGACTATTTTAGTATTTGTAGTGCAGGTGCGACTATTGGTGTGAATATCATCAGTGATCATTGTTATCTTATGCACAAGCGGTGCAACAGGAATGGAAGTCCCCCATTCTTATTGTCCGGGTTGTACAGTAAAGTATAGGCTAACAACTCTCACGCAACATTAGTTTCACGCTTTATTCCGTTATGGCCTATAGAAGGCGGACTACAATATCAGGGGGACTCCGGACTAAGATTACTTTCACACCGGCTCACACCGGCCTTGAAAATAAGAACGGGGGACGTTTATTCCTATCGTCTAAGCATATAGAAGAATGATATCTTTTCCTTGGTCTAAGTATTCATCAACCTATACATACCGCACTAGAAAGGCGATGAGTTTAAATACGGTATTTTCTGGGACCATAAAACCTCGTAGGTTTTATGGTCCCAGGTATTATGGTGTCTAAGTAATTAATTTATCATGTGGCTAAAAATCAATTAATTTATAGCCCCATAAAGAGACTTGGCAAGATAAATATAGCCAACGTGGCAGGAGCAGGTTACGTATATCCGTTACAGATTCATCTTTAAAAGAAATATTATGATGTAATAAACTCTTACAATCATTGCGTGAACATTTTAAAGCTTTAACAAATAGTCAAAAAACAATCAAAACATGCTTTGTATTTATTACAGTCCATGAAAAGAATTTAAATTCAAAGTGTGTTTCTGTATTTTGGAACAGAAGTTGCGTTTCCTGCATGACCCCTCATTTTTGGAGGTACACTTTAGTTGCTAGAGGCCCCTCCAACATGCATGAGAAGGCACAAACCTGCCACATCATATAGAGAGTATAGAAAGTAAGCCTTCGCCAGGAGTTTAAAACCTCTCTTCCTCTAAATTGATCTGACTATGACAAGTTGGTAAGATTAGCGTTATTCTTGGTCTTTGAACTCCTGATTCTTGATTATGTATAAACTTTAGCTTTCAACTAGACTTTTCTGGGTTTCAGAATAGCAGTATTGTGGACTGATTGTGAGTAAAAGTCATAGTACACAATTGAGGAATAAGAACTTTTCAGGAATCAAGAAAAACAACAAGTATTTGATAACCAGAGCAAAATTGTCATTGTTACTTGAATAAGCATAAGAATACTGGAACAGAAGAATCGACCAATACTGGAATGAAATGTGTGTACCAGTATTGTAAAAGTTTTCCAACAATACTGGGACAAAACACTTCCAGAATTGTTCAATACTGGTATGTCCTAGAATTGACCAGTACTGGAATATACAGTGTACCAGTATCTGGGACCTAAAGTATACATTTTCCCACACTTGTTTAGTTTATGATAAAGTACTGAAAGTACAGTTATTTTATATATGCATAATAATGCAGCAATATGTAACTGCATATGCAAAAGGAACCAGAGAAACTTGTACTACAATATTTATGTTGAACCAGCTAATCATTCCATCCCCTTTATACTATACCCATTCAAAAGGTGGATTGTACCAAGAAGATTTATAGTAACTAACTCATGTCAAAACTCATGAAGATGGCTGAAGTATTCAAATGTGAAACTGTGAAGTTACGCTTCATGAAGTATTCTTCATGAAGCGTAACTTCACAGTTTCACATTTGTGTACACAGACTTCATGTAAAATTTCATTTAACCACAGATTCTGGTGTTTCAGAATCTGCGATTTAACAATATTGATACGCATTCTTAAATTCTTATTTTGTACCCATTTTTTTCTTCGTTGTTTTCAGGCTTTGTCCAAGTGTGTTCTTGTTCCTTACGGGTGCTCTTCCTGGTCAGTGGTTGCTACAAATGGACCTGTATTCACAGAGAATAGAACACCGTGATGCTAATGATTGGGAAGAATGTACTGCAGATAGCGCCGGGATATTCAATTCAACAGGACTTGATGCAGTTCAAGGGGTAGGTTGTTTACCGCCGGATTTTCCGGGAAGGGGGGGGGGGGGAACTCATTTTTTTTGGTTCGTTACTCTCCTCTCTTTCATACATTTTTCTCTCTTTCAACTTTCGTTTCTTCTAAGTATATTATTCCTGTTCTCAACAGTTTTAAAACCGTTTGCAAATTTCAAGTCTCGGTGAATGAACGTAACTGTCTTAAAAATGCTTTTGTCATAAATAAAATTCCGCCGATGAAATCAAAGGCAAAATAGTTTTGCAAACCAAGTTTGGTGTCACTTAGCAACGATATGGCTTTGCGGGATCTCATGCATGAAAAGTCCAATTAATTCCGGAAGATGTATTGATGGCCTAAAAGCATCTTATATATTTTCTTTGAAACTAAGGGTGTGGAAAACATAAGTCTGTAATTGGATTAACAAAGCCAGACACAAAAGAAGTACATGACACACTCGTGTACTTTGAATAAGATATACAAATTGGACATCTTATGCAAGATCATCAGTGTCAAGAAAATCAAATATATTGATAGATCAAGAAAATAAAAAAACCTATTTGATTCAACAAAACAAGCCGTCCGTGAATGATTGAATTATTCTGAAATCTATCAAAGACGTTTTGAAGAATGACCATGGAAGGTATTTGGACCAATAATGTCAATAAGTCAATCAAGATTATGTACAGCCAAGTACACTTTAGGCCTTGCCCCCGGTGTGCAGGAAGCATGCTGTGGACTATTTTTAGAACGTCTCTAGAATAAGTCCTTGTTCTTGTGAGCAAAAATGGAAAAAAGTAAATAGGCCTAATGCAAATATTTGAACCAATAATATCAATAAGTCAATCATTATGTACAGCCAAGTACACTTTAGGTCGTGCCCCATAATGCGCAGGAAGCATGCTGTGCACTATTTTTAGAACGTCTCTAGAAAAAGTCATTGTTTTTGTAATCAAAAATGAAAAAGTCAATAAATAAAAGTATTAAACCGAATAATGTCAATAAGTCAATCAAAATTATGAACAGCCAAGTACACTTTAAGTCGTGCCCCATAATGTTCAGGAAGCATGCTGTGCACTATTTTTAGAACGTCTCTAGAAAAAGTCATTGTTTTTGTAATCAAAAATGAAAAAGTAAATAATACAAAGTATTAAACCCAATAATGTCAATAAGTCAATCAGAATTGTGTACAGCCAAGTACACTTTAAGTATATACTTAAGGTCATGTCATACTGTGAATGCTTTGCGCGTTTTTTTTTCTTTTTAGAACGTCTCTAGAATAAATTATTGCTTTTTTGTAAGCAATATGACAAAAGAGTAAAATGCGAAACTAAATTTTATAACAACTCTTAAATCAACTTAAGTTTATAGCATTATTGCACATTGGCGCAGCGGTATTGTTCCCTCGCTTTGCACATATGAGGTCCCGGGTTCGATTCCTGCTTTATGCGCATTTGGTTTTCAGTGAATGGTCGCTTCTGCAGGTTTTTCCTCCTCCTCAACAACTGAATTTAAAAACATCTTGGGACTGAGCCCTGTTGAAGATAAGCTTCCTTTAGCTTACTTGGTACCAAGTTGGGTTTCCTTGGCGAAAGCCTAAACATTGCAATATAACAATGACTGAAGGGAAATCAAAGAAGCGCGACGTTGACCATGTGGCAGACTAAACCAGTGTTAATCATTTAGAGCGAACTTAATTCTGCGCGCATCTTTGATTTCATTTCAGTCATTGGTATGTCTTCAACACAGGGGCGTAACCAATGGGGGGGCCGGGGGGGGGCAAGTTGCCCCCCGGACGCAAAAAAATCGGGAAGGAGAGCAAAAAATGGGAAAGGGAAGAAAGGGAGGGAGAAGAAGAGAAAGGGGAAAGAAGAGGGAAAAGGGGAAGGAAAAGAGAAAAAGAAAGAAAAATTAGGAAGAGAAAAGGGAAAAAAGAAAGAAATCATTATTTCATCCAAAAATAGGTGTTTTTTAAGCCAGTACAAAAATTGGGAAGCCTCTTGAGTCTTGCCCCCCCGGACGGTCAAAGCTGGTTACGCCCCTGCTTCAACATGTTCAATCCGACATTTCAGTGTGATGTAGAGCAAGAGCTATCACTTATTAATGCTCTCCTGCAAAAACTAAGTGATGCATATTTTAAACAACTCTCCTTATACTAGTGATGCATATTTTTAAAACAAATCTTCTCTACGGCTTTTGGATGTTTCCAATGACAATATTCCCGAAAGACACACTAAAAAAATTGTAGTTTTTCTTTTAAAAACTTGTTAAACTAAGACATTTTATGCAATTGTAGTATAATGAATTTTTTTACATACTTTTCAAACTACAACAATTGTATAATTATGATCTTTGTTCGATACTTTTCAAACTCCAATAATTGATATCCAATTAATCCATTACAGTGGGAGAGCTCAATTGTCTATTTCCATTATATTTGCCTCATCAATTTTGTCAATCTTCGCTGCATGTGACCGTCTATCAAGTCTATTATTATCGAGGCGCCACTCTTTGTGCAAATTTTGCATCTCAATATTATTGACATTATAGTTTTTAAAAGCTTTTGGTATGAAATCAATTCATGATATTGTGTATAAAGCCAAAAACATACTCGGCCTCCAAACAAAATTTTCGCTACCAAACATTTTGGTCGTGACGTCAAAATGTCGAGTGACTCCAAACAAAATAATTTCAACACCTAGTTGAGACCAAATAAAATTTCGCGCTAGATTGCACATGCTATTGAATTGCCATATACATTGGACCAAATGTTTGCTACCCGTTCATACTTTAAGTTCGATGGCAAATATTTGGTGACGTCACGACCAACTGTTTGGTAGGAAAAAAATTGTTTGGAGGCCGAGTATGAGTTCGCCTTTACTGTTCTCAAATCATGCAAAATACATGGATCAACCTTGTCCTAATAAGTACTAGTCGAATATTTATTTCACTATTGATGCACAAACGTACCAGTAACACGTGTCGTCAACATAATCCAAATGATGCAACAAGCCTGGATGTCAATTCTACTAGAGAAAACTGTTAAATATATATATATGTGTTTCTCCAAAAAAAGTAGCTAGATTAAATTTCCTCAAAAAAGTGCTTGTAAATTTCATTAAAAGTACGGTACATAAAGTCTCACATGCACATGTAGTATGCATGATCCGTAAAGCCACATCGAATGCTTCCTTTGGAAGTATTATAGAAATTGTGCAATTTGGTAAACATGAACGTAACCTCTTTTCATGAGACTATTCAACAACAACAACAGAAAATGAAGCTATTTTGGGTTCACGTTTGCCTTAAGGCTAATCTGTTCAATGTTCAAAGTTTTATTTTTCCATTTTTTTAAAATATTTTTCAGTTGAATACACCTTACGTTAAGGTACAAAACGCGTAAACTCCCGCATTAACCATTTTCTTTGTTTTCTTTCCATACAGGTTACCATACCAGTAGCTCTTAGCGACGACAACTGGGCACTTGCTTTGGAGCAGTTTATGTTGTGTATTCTTATCGTCGGAAGATGGCTGCTTCCTCGGGGTAGTCTCACTCGCGACCAGCTCTCGCAGCTTCTTCTGGTCTATATCGGTATGGCCGCTGATATTCTGGAGTTCTCTATGGAGAGTCTCAAAGAACCCAGTATAATCTGCGACTTGACATTGATCATAGTTATCATGTGCATGTGGTCAATTGCTCTAACGCAGTTTAGCTTAGTACTAACTTCGGTTTCAGCGGCAAAGAGTCGGAATTTTCAAGGTAAACCCGGCAAACGATGGTGCGGTGGATGTTGCGAAAATGAAATTTGGTCTCTGTGGATTACACTGGTAATGCAAGACTGTCCGTTTCTGGCAATGAGACTGTATCTGATTGTTAACTTTAGTATTATAAACCAAATGATGCTGTTCTTTGTATGTAAAAATATAATGATGATAGGTTTACAGTTCTATCGTATGTCTATACTTTGTTGTCAAAATGAAGTTGAACCAACTCCTTCAGAAGCCTCACTTACCGGTTCACATCGTGTACTGGTTACATCATCAACTAGAAATTCTGTAGCAGACGTTGAGAAACAAGAACCGTGATGTCTGTAGACTTGATAAAACTATGGGCTGCGACCAAATCTGTGAGTGTTTTATACATGAAACAATGAGGTGGATTTGCAAACCGTCATGAGTGATTGTGCTTTGCCAAAAACAGGAATATTTCCTATAACCAAAAGATTTGTAACAATTTCTTTAGATAATTACATAAATCTCGATATGAAAGGGATTCGATTAATTCATTTACACTATATATATGTCTTATATGCGTTTCTGGTTTTTTGCATATAACGAAGGGAAATGACAATTCTAACATGCTCAGCAAGTTTCAGCCACATAGCATGCACATTTCAGAATGGCGATTTAAAATTATCAAAAATGTCCCTGGATTGCAACAACCCCCCCCCCTACACCCCAACTTTGACGGCCTACCCTAACCCCACCTTAGGTGGTACCCCTCTAATTTTTTAATCAAAATGACCGCAAAGGATGTAAAAGAGACTACCCAAAAGCCCGGGGTCGGTTGCTTTTGCGTTTTTATGCTACGGGGAAAAAACCTTAGGGGGGGGGGGGTTGCAACAACCCCCACCCCTGGTTAGACGAGGGTTAAAAGGGTAATTAAGTGAAATTTACAGGAAAAAAAAGCCATCTGGTTTTTTCAGGGAATGGGGAGGTTTTTTTTTTTGGAGGCGTAGTGCATGCCGATGGAAAACAGAAGGATACAATAGCATTAAAATAATGTAAAAGTAAACTTACTCGTTAAGACATAATACGTTACGTTTACGCTAAACATTTTCATGTAATATTCTGACACCAAATTTCCAAAATGTTTCTATTCGTTTTAAGCAATTTAGTTTATGTAAACATGATGTAATTTTTTTAATAAGATTTATAATGCAAAACATCACGTCTGGTCTATTTTACTTTTCATTGTTGTCTATTTCTTCAAGTTTCTTAACAAATAAAGTGCTGGATATCTTAAACTCATGTCCCCTTTTTAATTGTCATATCCCATTACAGTTAATTATACTTGTAAACTAAAACATACTCTATAAATCTTGAAGTCATACTCTATAAATCTTGAAGTGTGCAACAAGCAGCCGATTAACGCACAGAAACCAATATGACAATACGGGGAAGTAAATTAGTCCATATTTCTTGAATCATAAAAACGTACCAAATCTTGCTGAGTATTTAAATGAACTGGTTTTCATTGTTTATCCACGTGTTAGCAACAAAATTAGCCAAAAATAATACCAAAGTCATGAACAATTCATGTAAAAATTATTGATACGCAGTGATTTGGTCTTAATCAATCCTAATCAATCATTACTAGTCTCTTACACAATACATAACCACCCATTCACAATGTTATAGAATACAAGGGATATGCTATATGGATCTTGTAACAGAGTCTGATTGCTTGTTGTATATTTCAAGGTTTATAGATAATTGATAAGAAACGCTTTGTAAAAAAGGCTTTGTAGTTGGGTCATCTGGAGGACTCCCGTGACCGTGGAGAGCGAAGGTTGGTTTCTCAATGGATTTGTCATCTTTGAAGGTTAATTAACGAAATTAGCGAGGGTGCCTCTCTCAAAAGGGTGGGCTATTTCCGTGGGGGGCCAAAATCCAAAATGGCTGCCGTCGGCCATTTTGAAATTTGGGTTTTCATGAGTTTGGTCTACAGCACTGATCAAGATGTGCTTTATGGGGTTTTTGAGGTCTAGGAATTCATATTTAACATCAGTTTTACCGTTTGACCTCGTTTTGACCTTCAAATCCAATATGGCTGCCGTCGGCCATCTTGAAAATGAGGTTTTTCACCATTTTTGCCTACAGACCTTAATAGCATGTGCTTTTCATGGTTTTTAGGGTCAAGGGTCAATTTGAAGTCAGTTTTATAATTTGACCCCATCTTGACCTTCAAATTCAAGATGGCTACCAATGTCAGTCCAAGATGGCCGCCAAAATTCCCGCTCAAATACTCTATTTTCATTGGAATGGCCTAAAAATATCTTTTAAAACACGTCATCTTCAAAATTATTATTGGAAAAAGGTTTCTGGAACTATAACAAATACATGTGACTCCAAATTGTGTCATATGCATATTTCAAATTCAAAATTGCCGCCAAGATGGCTGGCAAAATACTTTATTTTCATTAAAGTCGATCAAAGCAGCGTTTAAAATTCCTGATATCGTAAATAATCAACTGGAAATAATATTTAGGGTTACAATATGATCATTTGTCCCCTAATTGTATTGTAAGCTTGTATAAAAATCAAATTGGCGACTGCTCTTGGATCCAAAATGGCCGCTAAAATATGTTTAATGTGCAAAACTGGGTTAGAGGCACTTTGAAACACTAACAAAAATGTCAAATGTTCATAATAATCGATAGAATATGGCTTTAAGGGTAACAATATTAGCATTTTTCCCCAACTAAGGATGTTACAAGTCCAATATGGAACCTGTTCTGGGACCCAATATGGCCA
>JXSR01S054010.1:0-11904 GCA_000969725.1 Ophiothrix spiculata | reverse complement strand
TTATCTTTTTATGCCTTTTGGAGATAAAATTTTGACAGTTGTATATATCTTGCACAAATCAGTGCGAAATCGGTGCGCAAAACGCACGTTGTAGGTACCGAGCACGTGCCGAACGTAAGTTCTTGGTGCTCAATGAACTGTTGAACTAGTCAATGAAAGAGTAGGCACGGAGCACGTACGTTCAACGTGCGGAACAACGCACGTGCATCGTGCGTCGTCGGTAGAAGACGTGACTTCTGAAAAAAATATCAGACTCAGGAAATTCGTACGTTGCACGTGCGTTGCACGCACGATGTTCGTACGATGCACGTGCCTCCATCGTACGTGTGGAAAAAACGTAGCAAGAACGCAGAGAAAGTTCCTCATGGACTAAAAATGCTACGTCGTGTCTGCGTGCTCAAAAATCGGTACCGAGTCGGTACCGACCGACAACGTACGTTTTGCACGATTTTCCTACGTTTTTACACGCAGACAGCACGTACGTGCACGTACGACGGGTTGTGACCACCGCTTCAAGTACGCTTTGGTTTAATACCGTATTATTATATGGTATATAGTGTCATTTTGTATGATATCGGTCAATAGTAGCTTTTTATATAACTCATGAATTTTCTTCAGTCTAGCATCAATTGACTGCATATGTAGCGATATTTTATCGCAATAAATCTTTACACCCCTCTGTAATTTTTGAAAATTGATCATGACATACCAGAAGTTTAGTTGTTTGGTCCTATCGTGTAGGTAGGGTCCCATTCCAGGATCATTTGATCCAAAGAATAGAACAGTATGCCATTTGAGTTCAAAAGCTCAAACGGTAAGGCGCTCGCTTGGGGTGCGGCAGGTCCTGAGTTCGAACCTCGCTGGTGCCGAAAGTGGGTGTGCTTGAAATTCCCATAAACAAGGAACCGACTGAATAGCCAAAAATGCCTCAAAAATTGTCATATTTTGCCAAAAAATGGTGGCAGGCGTGGGATTTGTGAAATTTGTGTACTAATTTTTGAAAATTAAGAAAAAAGTCAAAAATTAACTTGTGACATTTTTTGACCAATTTTTAAAAACTAAGAAAAAAAGTCAAACATTTGAAAAATGAGTTCCTAAATATTGCTTTCTAGATTCTAAAAAGAAAAGTGATTCGAAATTTTATCGAATCAAAATTTAGAAAGCTTTCCCGTAAAACTTTGAGCCTAAAATTTGATTTTTGGACATAGGACCAAAATGACACATTTTGGTCCATGTTCAGTATGCAAATCCGCTTCTAGAAATATATAATTTTATTTGGATTTAATCATCTGTTGTTGAGTTACAGAGCATAATAATAGAATAAAAGCATTTGATTTGATAACTGTCTGGATTTCTTCAAGCAACGCCAACGTTTATCATTTGAAAAAGATAGACAACAAATGTTGGTAGCTGCTGTTGTGCTTGTTGCAAATCTCATCACTCTTTGAGTTTCAAAATGCATTTACACCTTTTACACTGCAAATTTTGCCGAACACCAGACGCTTGTGTTCTGCCAGGTTTCAATGGCATATGTTGACACGATACATTCTCATTGCATGCTATTTACAAGAAAGCTACCACTTCAAAGTTTCAGAAAAATCAACATTGTTCATATGCTTCCTATAGATTCGTAGCAGGACATATATTTGACATTAGATACACCTTTTTAACATCGGACACGTGTACAAACATTTGAATTTGAACACATAAGACGTCAGAGTCAGTGTTCAATTTTGAACATATGCATTCAAAATATCAACTTTTGAACACCTGGGATACCTGAACATAAGCGTCAGGCATCTTTTCATACGTTTAATTTTTCACACTAATGTTCAAAATTGACATTTTTGAACACTACTTTCAAAAGAACACATACGTTCTTTCGAAATTAGTGTTCACAAATGTTAAGTATTTCTTTGACAAATTTAGTATGTCAAATGTTAAGTATTTTTTTTGGACAAATTGAACACGTGTCTGGTGTTAAATAAGTGTAACAGTTTTGAACACGTGTTACGTGTTCTCTGGCATTAAATTGCAGTGTATAGACTTACAACAAACCCCCGGTAGAATGAAGTCATGAGACATGTGACATGATATTAGAGGAAGCTGGCATAAATAAGATATAAGGTTTGCTTCCATCAATGTGTTTGGTCGAGTTCGCTAGGAATGTTACTTTGATGTATTATCCATGAAATATTACACAGTAACTATTGTATCATTGTCAATGTAGTCTAAATGATGCATCGCATACACCTGGTGCGTAAGTTGCATTTTTTTTTTTGACGAATACAAAATATCTTGCCAATTTAGATTCAAATTTCCCTAGTCTAATTTTAACACAGAGGCTGCGAATAATGTCCTGTTGTATTATTCGTGAATTGTTGTACTACAATCTTGGCCAAAATAGTTGGGACACTTAACCTCCCCACTCCCCTGCACAATTTTGTTAAGCAATAAGTCTCTATGAACGTGGTGTGGGTGTGTGCATGTGTTCATCGCAACATTGGATGGTGGGGAGGGAGGTCCTGGGACAGGGAGGGAGAGAAACTGCGTCCTCAAAATCTTTGACCCCACACTCCATTGCACTCATAACTATTTCATTGTCATTAAAGTGTCCCAAGTATTTTTGGCCAAGATTGTAGGTCTGAAGCTCCATTACTCACAAGAAATAACGTGCAGCTGCCGAGGATTCAGGTAATACTACTACTGCACTGGCAGTGTTTGAATTTGCTGCATTATATCAAATATATATATAGTTCATATGATATATCAGCTTTGATTAGGCTATAAATAAGCTATCCCATATACGTTTAATCCATATATTAAGGTTTAAACATCCATAACATTAGGGAGTTCAGGTGAAAAAAATAAGTTAGGCTAAACATGTTTTTATTGTGGTAGATGGAAAGAACTTGTGATCAGCTTTCAAAAACCGTTTGAATTTTGAAAATCGGTCAATCCGTTCAGGAGATATATACATTTTTGTATCACGCAAATGACACTATTGTAGACATGCATTATGATGTATTTCTTATGTATTTCTTTATTTTAACCATGGCACTATAAATTCAGATAAAATATATACATTTTGTGTCATAAAAGCAAGACCAATTTAAATAATTACATGAAACTTGGAATATAAGGTAAATGACACATGAGCTTTTCAAAAATCATAATTAAAACATCCTCAGATTATTACTTTTTACCTAATTTGCATAATTAATTAAGATAATTAAAGAAAAACTGACATTATGAGGACTTTAAATGACAACGATTTCGCCGCACCCAGCGGCTCACACACAAACCGTAACAAAAAAAAGTTTTAGAATTGCTCTTATTTTCGTTTTGAGTGTTGCACATACTTCATCTTTGGATATATTATTATATAGTATCTCTATCAACTAATGTGTAAGTTTCAGTTTCTAAATCCGCCCGGTTTGGGAGAAAACATAAAATATATTGCACTTATAGTATAGAATGTGTCTTTTCACAGCTCGAAATTCAGCTGAAATCGGGGCTGTGGTACCCGATGCTCCGTTACCTTATTTTTTTGCTACGGAATAAATTGTATGCTTGATTTTGACGGAAACGAACCACTGCTAAATTTCGAGCTGCCGGAAGACAAATTCAATAGTATACCCATTCTTCATGAATAGAAAAGGCATTTGGTATTTTAATATGCATCGTATTCACTTTTAATATAAAACTACTAAAAAACGAATTTGTTAATTTGTTATTAGTAACTTATTACTTTATTACATTAATAAAATTTGTAAACACATAAAAATAGCAATTCCCATCACGATATAATAAGAACTACTACAAACTGTATTTAAGACGCGAGCTTGCATTCCCTGGAGTAAACTTATTTTGTGATATTAAATCGGCTAGGAATGACCGTTTTGATATGACATACATGAGTTGATCTGAAGCACAATTATTAAAGAAAACATGTACAACGCGTCTAGCCTGAATAATGTGCATCACCTTCTTTCTTATCATTAGGAAAATGATGCATATAGTGTACCTCAGTTCCTGTCAACATTACTTCTTTTTAAAACATTTGCCTTTAATCTTCATGAAGCTGTTACACTACATTCATAAATTTCATAAATTGGGTTTTTTCTAGCATCTATCTATTATATAGTTTCTGAGGGTTCGGCGAGTTTCTTATACTATAATGCTTGTATCGAGTACACTTTTGAATTTTACCAAATTTTGATAGTAATAACTCAGTAGAAGCTAATTTGTTATCTGACCCGTACATTATTAGCCTCATTTCACATTAAAACAGTTTTGCAAATATAAGTCATACAAAATCAGCTGCGCATGATTCCTTATTTTAACAATTAAGCTTTAGATCTAGTGTAATAACTCATGGATGATTATATCAAAACTTTTGATCGATGATTTATTGATCGCACATGTACAAGTACGTTCTACACAATTTAACAGTCACACGGACGCTGTATTTCATTACACCGGTCCCGGCGCTGTATGTGCATTTGGTTTACAGTCCATGCTCGCTTCCGCAGGTTTTTCTCCGGGTACTCCGGTCTTCCTCCTGCATCTAAAACTGCCACTAGATTTGTCCATCTGAGTCTGCCCCCACCCAGGTTATGGGAAGCTGCACAAAGGGTGAATATTACAGCCGAAGTACCGATAGAATGTGCTCTACGGAAGCACTTCTAGGTGAATCATGAGCGCTTTGTATCTTCGGTAAAAGGCGCTATATAAATGTCATTATAAAAAAATAATAATAATGTACACTTAGAATGCTTAGAGAGAGATGTATAGTGAATTAAGAGTTAAAAACTGGACTATTCCCGCGTTTCATATTGAAACTAAAGCCTTCTACAGTGAAATTATAATTCAATTAAAGCTATTGCTATTAGTAAATCATTTTGCATTTATAAATGTCGCAATGACGTGCGATATCACAAGAATTACGAGAAAGCTATTGTTACTTATGATAAGACATATAAGCTTACCTGGACTTTCCCTAGAGTGAACTCATTTGCGATATTTTGATATCGTCAAAGTCGGCTTGTAATGATGATCGGAAACTCATGGTTTTTTAAAGCTTTGAGAGAAACAAAATAGATCCGAGATTTTTCTCAGCGTGGAGAAATAACAGAATGTACGATTAGAGAGAGGTGTATATAGTGTCATATGTTGAAAATGTTACTATTCCCGCATTTCATATTGAAGCTTATGTAGTGAAGTTGTAATTCAAAGCTTTGCCATTTAATAGTAACTCATTTTGCATTTATAAATGTCGCAAACACGTAAGACGTATAAAATCACAATACGATATATTATAACAATATCACATGAATTACGAGAAAGCTATATGTTACTTATGATAAGACATATAAGCTTACCTGGACTTTCCCTAGAGTGAACTCATTTGCGATATTTTAATATCGCCAAAGTCGACCAGGAATGATGTTTTGATATATCATCCATGAGTTATTACACCAGATCTGAAGCTTCATTATTAAAATAAAAAAATCCTGCGCAGCTGCCAATGATTGAGTAAGAATATCAAGCCAGACATTAACCGTCTGAATAATGTACATCACCCTTTTTCTTTATCATGATCAGATCATTAGGAAAAGACTGCACACTGGAGTGCTGTCAACATTACTTCATTTTAAAAATTCATCTTTAATCTTGTCAACGTGTTTTAATTCATGGAGCTGTCGCACATACGCTATATCCATACATTTCTGATGATTAGCTGATTTTTTTATTATTATAAAGCAAATGAAATTTAACGCTTGTATCAATTACCTTTCTGGTGGTGTATCCACGGGATTCCCATCAACTAGTTGTGGTCAAATTATTGCTGGTCCTGTATCATGACCGGGAAACTCATGGTGAGTCAGCGTGGATAAAATGCACTGTATTAATGATAAAAGAGAAACGGGGACGGGTTATTAAAATATGGATCTGTAACGGCACCGTATGTCGAGTTATTCTAAGCATTTAGAAAAGGCTAATTTTTTGAATTGAAGTTATTTAGATGTTTTATTATATACATGTATCAGTTCAGTTTGATGTACCAGTATCCTTAAACATGATGTTTATTATAGTAAAATACTGTTAGTAACTTTATGATCATGATTAAACTTTCTATTTTATTCATTTACAACATTTAGCAATTAAAGGTGTATGTCTGATCACTTTCACTCACAAAATCAAATTGGAGATTTTGATACCACATGAAAGTGCATATTTTTCTCATAACTCCTGTAAATTTTCACGCCCATATTATGTTTAGTTGAAGAGATACGGCCTAAAAAGAGCTGAATTACTGGAATATTTTGTTAACAAGAATAAATATCCTATAGGTTTATATGGGTCACTCTCAGACACATATTTGCCTGTAGCATTAATTTGACTCAAGATACGCGAATGAGACTTTACAATTGCTTCATGTTACTAGGTGATGACCCTTCATTCAAATATAGAAAAAGTATATGTTAAATTTTTTCACCAGATTTTAAGACAGTGACATTATACTTACAGTGGTGTCAAAATTAAAGAGCTATGTATGATATTTCATCAATAAATGAGAAAAACTTATAGCTTTGTGTTATTTTTATTAGTGGTATTTATGTTATTAATTATTCATTTATCAATTTCTGATACTGATACTAGCCTCAAATCACGCAGGGATTTCCCGATTTATCATGATTATCATCACCATGCAATCTCTGAATTTATGCACACAATTTTTGCCAGTTCAAATGTTCTGTCCGTGCATAACAGTATAGATAATCCCCACTTGAGAAATTGCAATCCGTAACAATCCTTTTGTGTTTACACGATAAAAAGCACAACTAAAAACCTCTAGACGTTTTTGCTTTAGTCGAAGACAATAGCCTATCCTATACTTTGATTGATAGGCCTCTTTTGTGCGGAAAGATTAATTCGATACTTCTTTTGTCATTTACAATTTGTAAACTATTTGCAAGGGATTTGTAAACTAAATCCTTTGTCCGTTAATGAGATAACTTACGACAAACTTGAACAGGCTAAATGGATACCAATACCACAAGGGAATACAAATTTTTTTAAGTGTTGAAGACAGATTACTAAACAATAATATGTGACAACAGGACCTGTCGTTAGTACCAATTAAAGTTTTAAATATGTTACAGTATTTTTCTTATAGGTATGTGCTTTAAAAACACAAGAATCTCTTAAATCTTGCGACGTTTAACTGAAACTCATGACGAGTCACAAGTTCCAGTGTACGTGTAGAATCATTTCAAATATTTACAAGTACTTGATGAATAAATACTTACAGGATACACACTGAACAGCTTTTGTTTATTAAAAATACTAGATATTTACACTAAAGAAACTTTGAATTAAATTACATTCTTATCATATCATATTTATTCCATTAATTATTGATTCGGTCTTGTTGGTATCCTGAAATCCTACACTTTGTAACTTTATTCAAATTATTTTTTTTCAAAGGGAATGGTAATGTTCTGGCCTTATTAGCCTTTTAATCATTTCCTCTGTAATTGTCTATCTATATATCATATTGTTATTTTCTTGTAATATTGTGTTATTGATGATTATGGAAAAATAAACCTGAACCTGATATTATGAATAAAAATACTATAACACATTGACACTTTTTCAGTTGAATTTGGACTCATTATGCAATATCCACTCAATCAAATTAATATAACTTTAAGTTTTAAGAAAAGGTTTTACAATGTATGTTAAGAAGTTTGTAATATAGGCAAAACAGATATTAATCGATCAAACCTTTTAAAAATGATTCCAGAAGATTTCGAGCAGGTACCAAAACAGTTTGAACTCAAAATAGATGTGTATGTACGTTGTTGAATTCGTTTATTCTGGCAGTTATCATATAACCGTATACGAAAAAGATAATAAATAAGTCATAGACCTAATTTTTCATTCAATCAATCAATCAATGATACAAGTACTTGCATGATAACATGCATACCCCATGAAGGAGTCTATTCGTACAGGGGACCCACGGCTTTACGTGACTGTCCGACCACGGAGCAAGGAAACAAGGAGACGAAAACCGCCCGGCCCGGGGCTCGAACCCACGATCTCTGCAAGTACACAATTACCGGATTCAGAAGTTACCGGGTCATCATATTATGTTATTGCTATTTTGTTCTCTTTAGCAATAAGATACATGATACCATTTTGTTGATGTTGAAATCATATCAAAGTCTGGGCCTATTAAATTATTTCCATTCAGGTTCCGAACTATCATATCTAGCTAACTGTTTGTTTATAAAGCATTCAAATCATCATCTTAGTAAAACATTTGCAATTATCATCATGTATAAACTGTCCTATGCAAAAATTGGAGAAACAGTTATGGTATAATTACCATCTTTATGTCATTATACAAAGAATATATGTTACATATATAGGCTACTGGTCACACTGAATTTCAGATGAATATTCATTGTTTAATGACTTTTATTCGGGAAGAGAAAGTAACCCAGGAGAATATCGAGTACAATTCTAGTACAAGATCGGAATGTGCACATTTGGAACATCATTCGAATACACTTTAAGTACAATTCTAGTACAACTTGTTTGTTTAAAAATACAAACAATTTGTACTAGAAATGTACTTAAAGTGGACTCGAATGATGTTCTAAATGTGCACATTCCGATCTTGTACTAGAATTGTACTCGATTTCTACCAGGGAATGCATTTAGTATTTATGCCTTTGTATATACAGTGCACACGTTATCAGACAATACGAGACAGTCAGGCAAGAAAGAGTTACCTAATGTTACGTACAGGTACCATACGGATATCAGCTGTAGATAACACATGCAGCAGTCACTCACTCCACTATAAAGATCCTATAATTCCGAGAATGTTTGTGATATTCCAAAGTTCCATTTTGATAACAAACAAAAAGAGCATTTTATAACATTGCATAAATAATGTTGTTGTTAATACTGCACGACTAGAAAGAAATTAAAAGATTCCATATCCGTCGATGTTTAACAGCAAAAGTGTGCATTAGCTATTATACGATGCATGCCATGCACAAACGACTTACTGAAATTGAGTTTTTTACAACGCTGGTGCTAGGTATCTTTCGTTAGCTTTAATCATGTACTGGTGCGGTTAGACATGTTAGATGTACAAAGAAGCTTAATATGTGCAGAGAATCAATCTACTGTACACGTTTATTACCCTGAGCACAGAGTGGAGTGAAATAATGATAATTTAAAACTGGGATGCCATGCATCTCTAGCGTATCTTCCTTTTGAATTATTTATGATTGGTATTCCCGAAGGGTATTGGCACCTTTCGTGTGCGTTAATGTAGATATTGCATGGGGAGGATGATTCGGGAATTCCAGTATGTGATTGGAGGTGATTAGAAATCTAGTGTAACGTGAATAATTCATGGTAATGGCATGACACGGATTTATCTTATTCTGTTGTTCCTACTTAGGTACTCATTACCATCCAACATTGTGCTTTTAATTTGAGCATTGGGATGGCCCGTTATTAATTCGCATATTTTTACAACGGATCAATTTGCATCTTTGCATGATGGATATATATCAGAGGTAGACAAACCCGGGAGACAAACCTTCGAACACGATCATCACCTTCTTCCTTTGGGCTTCATAATACTCATAAGCATGTGTTAAAACAAGATTTTCCCCTGAAAATAGACAGGAACACTTTTATGGATACTTAAGATTATCTCCTAATCCGATTCTAGGATTTTTGTTTTTCATTTAAACAAAACGAAATTTGTTTTACATATGATTATGTACCTAAGTATGAATTGAATTTAAGTATTATACGTTGGTATTTGCTACTGTTTTATGCTTAAGAGGTTCACATCTTCATGTAACCGTACTGTTGACATTATGTGACCAACAAAGATACAACATGAAAGTCGATTCTGCATCTGAGATATGGTCGACATTAGTTGAAAATGAGTGAAAATGGTCAGTAGGTCGTTTGTCAGATATTCATATAATATAGAATATGGTTAACAAACCAACAGTGTAACTTGCATTTTAAAGACTGAGAGAGTTTGACGATAAGATAGTTGTCAACCAAATTGATACTTTCTTCTAGATGTGAGGCTGTACACCCTATATGCACCGTGATCTGACATATTTTATCTATATATAATTGTTTCTTATTTTTTTCTGTTATCAATAATTTTTGTTTTGTTTTTTAATCTTTCATGTCATCGTTAAAATATGTTTGTGTATCTTTGTAAGACAATTAAATCATGCCATAAACAAATCTTATGTAAAATATGTAAAATGT
Source organism: Ophiothrix spiculata (assembly GCA_000969725.1). Lineage (NCBI taxonomy): Eukaryota > Metazoa > Echinodermata > Ophiuroidea > Amphilepidida > Ophiotrichidae > Ophiothrix > Ophiothrix spiculata. The sequence goes on along the minus strand of JXSR01S054010.1, from coordinate 1,572 downwards.
TTGTGCATAAAAATGCACTAAATTGAAACTACGTGTACTGAAAACAATGTGTCCAAACGAATGGGTATGCTTAAGATCATAGGCGGCGGACCCGGGGGACACGTCCCCCCCCCCCCCTAAATTTTACGAGGGGGGGACGGACCCCCTCAAAAAATAAAGAAGAAATAATGTAACGGAAAGGAAATTGAAATTTTCCCTTTGTTTTGATAATATAAACGTTAAAAATCAAAAAAATTGCGCGCTTCGCGCGAATTTGCAGATATTTTGTCAATTTTTAGTAAAAATTTTAGTAAATTTCAAGATTTTTTATATAATTTTTAGCTGAAATTAGCCGATTTGACAGATTTTTTTTGCGCGCTACGCGCGCATTACAAAAGATCATATTTTCCTCCGACCATTTTTGCTCAAAAAAAGCCGTCCCCCCTAAATTTTTTACCTTCCGCCGCCACTGCTTAAGATGTAAAACAAGTGAAACATACGATTCAACTGACTACAACAATGATATAGAAATCTTAAATGCCAATATCAACGTACAAAAAATCGATTTCGAAAAATACGACAAAATGTTATCTAATCCATTATGATATGAGAATATGACCAAAACAAATGTTGAAAATGTCTTGAAAAGTTCCTATATTGATTGTTCGTATGTTGATATCGATGAGCTTAATGCAAATGCATCAAATAGCAGATTTGATTTCGCATTATTAAATCTTAATATTAGAAGTTTAAATGGAAATTTCGACAAGTTAAAAGAATGTTTGAAAGCTGTAAAAAACAAATTTTCAGTCATTGGCCTTAGAGAAACTCAACTGAAAGATAAACCATTTGATTATCTGCAATTACAAGGATATAATTTAGAGCATGTAAACAGAGTTGGTTGCAATTCAGGGGGCGTTTTTCTATACATAAGTAATGATATAAAGTACAAAATTAGAGAAAGACCTATGTAGGGCAAATAAAAACTACGAAGCATGTTTCATCGAAATAGAACATATATAAGGAACGTAATATTATTGTAGGAGTAATATATAGATCACATGAATCAATTGACAACTTTAATTCTGATATGCAAAGCCTATTGCTATCTCTTGGCAAAGAAAACCAGGATTGTTACTTACTAGGCGACTATAATATAGAATTACTGAAAGACGAAATTCAAAGACCCACAAGCGACTTCCAAGACTAAATTTACTTTAATAAAATAACGCCTACAATCTTAAGACCCACTCGTATAACAGAAACAACAGCAACAATGGCTTATTCTCCGATAAAGTGTGCAACTTTGCCGTTTTGGTGTCGCTCATGTTCATGTTGCTTGTTTAACGTTATTAAAGCTATTACAAATGATTTGAGTGGTTTAGGTGATACATTAGAGTCATATTAGTAATATATGTGAAGCTAAACAATTTATCATTCCAGGAAAGTAGATAACGATTGATCTGAAAATGCAAAATCGTTACTTTTCCCCATGTCGCCAGCCATACTTGTTATGTTTTATGTGCCCCCGTTCCTAAAATATTCGGGCATATCAAACGTAATGCATGCTGTTTAACAGCCCGTAATAGGTAT
>JXSR01S054001.1:12999-35107 GCA_000969725.1 Ophiothrix spiculata | reverse complement strand
GAGAGGTCATCACCAGTTAATTTCAACCAAAAAATCTTGTGTTGCAATTTTGTCCACGTACCCCCATGAATTTTCATAGATTGACTAGTCTACTACTTTAAAGGGGATGAATATTCAACAATTGACTACTTTCCTAGTATCGTATATCCGGAAATTTTTGCTCAATCGACTATACAGTGTATCCCAGAATGAAGTTATCAAGATTTCAATACCACACAATTCAAAAACCAAATTATTACAGATAATGAAACTTGGTGACAATTATGCTTGATGTCTTGATATACTGTGGTGCAAAAATAAAGAAAAGAAAATCCATGTATTAGTTTTCTGAAAGTGAGCGTTTGAAGCTCCACAGAGGTGTGGACACTTTTCCCAGTTTGGGTAAGTTGTAAAATTTCCACGGCGATTTGCAGCATAACCATGTAACAAATAACGCCATTATTACAGACATTATCATGATAATATTTCTTCAATTACAAGTGTCTTTGTTTTCAAGATTATTTCACCTAAATCTGTTTTCTTTTTATATGTAAAAATCGCTTGATATATTTTATTAGGTAATCGTTCAGGAAAATCATTTAGCGGGCCCTTTGAAAGCAGGCTGGTACCCTGGTAGCAGTGGTTGTATGAATATGGTAATTCAAAGCAAAAATAACACTTCATTTGTCAATGGAGAAAAGAGTATCATGATTGACCAAAGGTATCATTGAAACAATTAATGGAAATATTTATTTAACAATTCCAGGAGCCAGATATCCTCATCGCACGAGTAGCCTATCTTAAAAATGTCACAAAATGTTTAGTTTTTAGTATCAAATGACGGAAGGGAACTGTAAAAATGAAGCGTTTGGACGCCAAGGTAGAAGCCGGGTTAACATTCAACTGAACCTTTACTAAGACTGCAAGGCACCATCAAGTAGAATCAACATGAGTAAACATGTGAAACAAAACAGAAATGTTGGTAAAGATGACATCCTTGCTCGCATACTTCCGCTGCGAATTACAGCTAGATTTTTACGACCTCCACAAACTGGGAAAAGTGTCCAAATTCCTCTGGAGCTTTAAACACTCACTTCTAGAAAATTAAAGAATTGATTTTCTTCATTTTTGCACCAAAGTAAGTGGAGACATTAAGTATGATTGTCACCAACTTTCATTGTCTAGGATAATTTGGTTTTTGAAATGTGGTATTGAAATCTTGATAACTTCATTCTGGGACACACTGTATTAAAACGTTGTGCACACGACATCATCTGCGCACAACGTAATATATGGTCGGTTGCGCAGCAATGCCCGTATTTGCGGTACTTTTAATATGCATTATGGGACATACGAAAGTGGTCTATTTCTAACCATGGGAATCTTGTTCTAATCTTTTATTCCATGTTTATTAAAAGTCAAATTTCTTGGTTGCAAAACCGAATTACATACAACTGTACGAAATAACATAGAAATATAAACGAATTTGTAAGGTTAAAAGATATATATTGATACAATAATACGGTACTACCAATAAAAGGTAGGCCCTATTCTAAAGAGGTAAAGACAAATATATAAAAGAGTTAAAATAAGCCTTAGTACTATATTAAAAAGCTTGCTAACAGGTTCGCCATCTTGGTGTCACTGTACAATTTCTTACAACTGCTCTTAGTAGTACTGTAAGAGGTACAATGGAGTAGCTTTGTTTGGGAAAGTCCTTCGGCAGAGTTCTGAAAATGATTTTCCGTCAGAAAGGGAGTTAACATATCGCGGAGATAATGGGAATGAGATGTAAAACTGTTAAAAATGAATTCCAAACATTGTTCTAATAATAGATATAGCCTTCCTTATAGATAGATGCAACATATGTGGAATTCAAGACAATTTACAGTATGTGACAATGTATTAAATGCATTGTTTTGAATCATGTTTTGAATTGTATTAAATTATTTATTGAAATGTGAGATCGAGTCAACATCCGAACAGTTGTTGGATTATCTGGTGTAAAATGAATACATTAAACTGATAATGTATTCTGACATGTTTCTATGACTATGTTTGAAAGTTTAATAATTTTTTTTGTTACTTTAATGTCATGTGAAATTTTCTGAGAGTATAAGGGGGCTATCGACCATTCCAATATGAAAAGTGTGCTTAAAATTGAAAATGATAGTAAGAAAAACAATTATGTTATGTTTTGTTATGTTATGTTATGTTGTCTTATCTTATCTTATCTTATCTTATCTTGTTTTATATTATCTTACGTGCGTCACGTTTATATCTAATGTATCTTGTGTCTGAAATATTGTTGGTAACAAGGACAGTGCCTCAATACCAACTAACACGTCCTTATTAATGAAGCGTTGTACTGTATAAATAAGAGTCACTCAATGAGGCCTCAAACCGTCTCTCGTAAATATATACATCAATGCTATCAAATCGGACATGCATTAGAGCTGGTCATTCCATAGAGGTCCTACAACATCAAGGCATTCATTTGTACTCTTTTTTTTGCATGTAAATATCAAAAATTACTTGCATTATCTCTATCCTTTGGCAAATAAATTCCCAACTCAGAGATTCGACATTTAAAATTTTTACATCATATCAGATATTTCACTGGAGACGTGTTCCCATTTTCTTTGCAGAAACGATATATAAAATTGACATTAAATACGTATACCAAATGTTTTCAGCGTAGACTCTGACCGCAGATACATGGGTACAGCAAATGGCTTAGGGCGGCTAACGGCACATGTCGTATATAGTTCACTAGATTTTTTATTTATACAAGGTAAAACACGTTCAATACAAAGATTGTTCTTCCTTATGTCCGTGGGTGAGCATTCAAATCTTAAAATACATGAAAGACATAATTTACACATTTTATTAACATACAAGGTAAAGAAAGTATATTATAATTAGAATGACAACAAGATAACATAATGATAAAAACTTTAAAATTTAATATACATAGAAATAAATATAAAATACATGTAGTATGTTCATGCTCAAAAAACCAAACCAAATTGCCGCTGTTTTTATTTTCCTTGGAGGTGACTCTGCGTTAATTATGTATTGTCCTTTGTGAAACATTGACATATTTCCCGCAAATAAAAGTTATTTGAACTCACACTTATAATTGCATGGTTTTCACCATGCACCGCAGTCTTGAGTTATAGTTACAGTTAGCATTTTTAATGTTGATTAACAATTTCAATTTCTGAATATATACGGAATCATATTATATCATTATTTTACTTGTACGTTGTTTTTGTTTTTGTGTTTTTGAACATTCCTCTGCAAGGAGAGTTTGTCGTCGTTTGGTGTTGTTTTTAACACAGAAAACTGCTTGATTAAATAATAATCAAAAGAACATTATTTTACTAATAACTACATTCCCTGTCTGTATCCTTTATGTGTATGGCATTCGATGCCTGAATAATACTAGCAGTCTTGTACCAATGGTTTCTGAAGTTCTCTTATAGGCTCCATCGTTGTGGGCCAATTGTGTCTAGTTTAAACTTGCTCACGAAAGTTTACTCCAATCACTTCGGTTTATCCGACCATAAAGTTTGTAGGCATTCATAGTTTTTACTAGCATCAGACATGATTTAGCCATTTTTTATTCAACAGGTTAACATTACTAAACAAGGGGAGCAAATTTGTTCTTATATACCTAATAAGCTAAATCACCTCAATGCACATGAAGAATCAAAGTATCATATGAAATGATGTATAATGCGTGAAGGAGTAAAAATTCTAGCTAAATATAAAAGTAATTTTAGTAATGTTAACCTGCTGAATAAAAAATGGCAAGTATTAAAAGCAGACAGTTCGTTACGGGTATGCAAGTGGTAAATATAATGTCTTGGAACCGGCGTATCAATCTTCATTAATTATGCATTGTGATGTGAACAAGACCTGTTTCATGCAAAGAGACTGCAGACCTGTTTCCTGAAATACCACTAAGTGGTGTTTATTTAGTTGTACATTAGAAACGGTTTCATTAAGAATAATATAAGTCTTATTTTATATTTATGACTTTGATATGATCACGTTTCTTTGGGTAGGACGTGACGTCATCATATTTTGAAACTCCCATTCAAAAAATTTGAATTTTAACTAAAGCTCAACATTTTCATTTTTGCCATTACATAGCGTATAAAAATATGCAGATTTCAAAACTGTTGGGGTCGGGACTTCGACCCAAGAAATTATTTTAAAGAACTACCTTTCTTTTTATTTATGCATTGAAATATACGGGCGATACCGCGGATGAATAACCCTAAAATCTGAGGTAAACATACAATTTATTGCGCGTCCTGCATCGTCTGGATTATCTTAAGATAAAAAAAGAAAGATGTATAAGGGGCTATCAATAATTTCAATATGAAAAGTGTGCTTAAAAATGAAAACAATAATAAAAAAGACGAATATGTTATGGGTTTTTTATGTTATGTTATGTTATGTTATGTGTTATTTTACTTATCTTATCTTATCGTATCGTATCTTATCTTATCTTATCTTATCTTACGTGCATCACGTTATCTAATGTATCCTGTGTTGTTTATAAACATTCATTCGGAAATATTGTTGGTAACAAGACCAGTGCTTAATACCAACTAACACGTCCTCATTATATGCGTCGTGCTGTATAAATAAGACACTCAATGAGGCCTCAAACCATCTCTCGTAAATATATACATCACTGCTATCATATCGGACATGCATTAGAGCTGGTCATTCCTTTGAGGTCCTACAACATCAAGGCATTCATTTGTACTCTTTTTTTAGCATATGAATATCAAAAATTACTTGCATTATCGCTATCCTTTGGCAAATAAATTCCCAACTCAGAGATCCGACATTTAGAAATGTTACATCATGTCACATCATGTTGCAGAAACGATATATAAAATTGACATTAAATACGTATACCAAATTTTTATGCCTCAGCGTAGACTCTGACCGCAGATACATGGGTACAGCAAATGGCTAAGGACGGTTAACGGTTCATGGCGTATATAGTTCACTAGATTTTTTATTTATACAAGGTAAAACACGTTCAATACAAAGATCAAGTTGTTCTTCCACATATCCCTGGGTGCACATTAAAATCTTAAAATACATAAAATACATAATTTACAAAATTTTTAACATACAAGGTAAAGAAAGTATATTAAAATGACAACAAAATAAGATATGATAAAAACAAATAGGAGTAATTTAATATACAGGCTAGAAATAAATATAAAAACATGTAGAATGTTCATGCTCAAATAACCAAACTAGAACCACGGACCCTGCCGCTGTTTTTATTTTCCTTGGAGGTGATTTCAATGATGACTCTGCGTTAATTATGCATTGTCCTTTGTGAAACATTGACTTATTTCCCGCAAATAAAAGTTATTTGAACTCACATTTATAATTGCATGGTTTTCACCATACACAGCAGTCTTGAGTTAGTTACAGTTAGCATTTTTATGTTGATTAAAAAATTTCAATTTTTGAATATACTGAAGCATATTATATCATTATTTTACTTATACGTAATTTTTGTTTTTGTGTTTTTGAGAATTCCTCTGCAAAAGGAGAGTTGGTCGTCGTTTGGTGTTGTTTTTATTACAGACAACTGCTTGATTAAATAATAATCAAAAGGACATAATTTTACCAATACCTACATTCCCTGTCTGTATCCTTTATGTGTATGGCACTCGATGCCTGAATAATACTAGCAGTCTTGTACCACCGATTTCTGAAGTTCTCTTATAGGCTCCATCGTTGTGGGCTAATTGTATCTATTTTAAACTTGCTCACGAAAGTTTCCTCCGATCACTTCGGTTTATCTGACCATGACGTTTGTAGGCATTCAGAGTTTTTATTAGCATCAGCTATAATTAAGACATTTTTTATTCGAAAAGGGGAACAATTTTGTTCTTATATAGCCTACCTTCTAAGCTAAACCACCGCAATGCACATGGAGACGGTATGCAAGTGGTTAATGGTAATGTCTTTGAACCGCCGTATCAATCTTCATTAATTATGCATTGTGCTGTGAACAACTTAGACCTGTTCCATGCAAAGAGGCCGCAGACCTGTTTCCTGAAATACCACTCAGTGGTGTTTGTTTAGTTGTACATTAGAAACGGTTTCATCAAGAATGATAAAAGTCTTATTTTATATTTATGATTTTGATGTGATCACGTTTCTTTGCCATGTAACAACACCACTTTTGACATTCTGTTGTCGCTACTTTAGATTTCTAATAGCGAATAATGTATTAAGATTTATACTTAGATCTACACTATTAGAAGGCCGGGATCAAATATACGAGTAGTTTTCCGGATATTTTATTTTGATCCTTTAAGGATCACTTTTGATCCTTTTTCGGATCAATATATACAAATGGATCAAATTCACCAGGATCATTTTTGATCCGGTTTTAGAATCATTTTATTTAGATCCTCTTTGATTACAATATCAAAGTTTTGATCCGTATTTCTGGATTACTTTGACGGAAAGGATGAGCTCATATTTGATACCGCGTTTGGATCTAACGTGATCTTTTGTTTCATATTGAGTACACCCCATATCCACTACATAGCCGGAAATGTATACAATGGTATAAATACGATGATTTCACCACACTTGACAGCTGCCTGTCCCGTGGCCGAATGGTTAGAGCGTTGGTCTCGTAATTACATGGTGTACATGCGGCGTGGGTTCAAACCCTGCTAGGGTCACTTCAGTGTGATGTTTTTAGGCAGATCGTTTTAATAAGAAATATTTAATCCTTTTTTCGGATCAAGAATTGTGATCCTTATTTTTGGATCACTTTGATCCTTAAAGGGTAAGGTCATATTTGATACCTAAAAAGGATTAAAATTGATCCTTTTTGTCTCATATTTGATCCTTCCTTTCTAAGAGTGTAACATTGCTGTTATTTTAGTCCACTTCAGACATTCATATTTACGGTTGTGAATGTCACCATGAAATATTATGAAGTTTGCTGTAAACCCCGATCAAAATTAATCTTTAACTCTACTGAACATTAAGAGAACGTCAATGCTGAGTACTAAAATATTTTAAGGTGTTTTTTTATTTAGCAATTATCTAATTATTTTGTGATAATTGATCATGCTATCATTCGTTTCAATGGCATTGAGCTAGAACAAGAATGGAAAAATCCAAGTTTTACCTTTTTCATATATTTAGATTATCTTAAGATACAATAGAAGCATAAAGCACCTATGTTACGGGAAATATAAGGGAAATAAATGGAAATTTCACCTTTTCTCCAAGTACCTTGTATGTTAATATTCATGTCCAATTACTTCTCCTCTCCTACTTTGTGTTTATAAGATTAGTCAAGATATTTTCAAATAAAACATTTAACTATCATGTACAATAATACCAATATAATTATTATGTATAGTAGTAATAACCATTTACAAGTCTTAGCCTCCAGTGTTTTGTTTAATAACAGAATGAGGATACTCCAAATTATATCTAGAAACAACGCCAGTGTGATTCTTTGAAACAAAGATTTGATGAGGAGCAATTCAGCATTAGCCATAAATAGGTACAGATACGGGATGGAAAAGCGTGCATCCAAACTGGCTTATGAATTATTTACTAATTCAATGAATTACAAGTGATGAACAACTCATGCTAGTGGAGTTGATAATGATCCGGCCGATATCAAGACAGTTGAATTCCTCCGAGAGCCGATAGATATCTTGACGCGCTAGATTAATGGAGCAATTTATGAGAGTTTGATATTCGTTATGGAAATGAAATGTTGGAGAATTTTATTCAGTACAATTTTGTAAAATATGTCTCACGTTGTCTTTGAGCAATCTTTGAGAAATATTTTCCTGTGGATTGTAAAGGGACTATTGGTGACTTCCAAATCTTACTAAATGCTTATGGACAGAGGTAAGATATTCGCATATTTGAAATTTTGAACAATGGAATGACTGCTGATCTTTTTACGTTTAGATTGTAGTAAGTGCTTGTCGGTAGATTTAATCTTTTCAAGTAAATATTTTTATTATGTTTTATCGTATCTTAATAGGTCACATAATTCTGCGTTAATATGCCTAAGTAGTAAACCTTTTTTACACTATAACCTACTTTACGTGATGTGAACTACCATTTGACATATAAACATCCGACAAATTCCGATGATGCAGCAAGACTTTAGAGACAGTTCCCAGTAATTTGTATTATGACGTCTATTTCTTCTCTGACAGGGGTTCGCCTGCTTTGTTTGTGCATGGTTAATTAGGTGTGGGGTTTGTGTGGTGTTGGATGGGTGTGTGAGGGTGGTGTGTACAAGTGGGGTGTGTATGTGGGGATGTGTGTGTGTGTGGGGGGGGGGGGGGTTGCTACACGTTTAACGTAAATTATCAAAATTGTGACCCAAATGCTCAACACGACTCATTTTGTTCCCGTTTGCAGATATTAACGCATACATCACAGTTCTTAGTGCTTTCTTGTAACCAATGACAGCAAATAAAAGACTTCGTCGATGATCATGGAGCAAAGATTGTTTATATTGCTACCCATCTTAATGTTTTTATTAGGTAAGCAAAGCAAGGGTTTAGTTATTAAAATCATCGAAATATTAACATTTAACCATTTAATGACAACGTGCATATATATACCCAATTTCAACATCACTTTGACATCCAGAGCATTATAATTAACATTTTCTTTTAAACACAATTGGACCAATGAAATGACTAGATATAAAATTGCATTTCTTACTGGAATTTTGACGAATAAATCCAATGAAGAAGCGTCTCTTGATCTATTTTTCACTTTTACACATGCTTTATGTGCAGTTTTAAATGTTGAATCTGTTATCAGCCATCGGTTTGTATTGTATCACCCTCTACAATTGACCTTATCTGTGAACCCTCTTGAACAAATTTCCTCAATATAAGATTATTAATATCATAATAAATCGACATTCTACAAACATGATAAGACATTATTGTGTTTACCGTACATTGGCTTTTCTTGTATTAAAGGGGATAATACAGCCTTATTATAACTGTACTAAGTCATAGGTACATTATTAGATAGTTCTATAAATCCATTTATAGTATAAATCCACAATACGTAGATAGAACCCTTACGGTACACTGGCTTGCTTCAAGTGTATCGGAATGCTTAACAATATAGTAACTATTCCTGGTTCCACTGATATGTGCCCTATACCATTCTTAATGAGGTATATCTACTTTAATAATACCTGTTACATTGACTTATTCTTCATGTAGAAATGCAATGTTCATTTAATCATTTGTTTTAATTTCTTAACTTCTTAAAGATATGACGATGGATCCTTTGTTGATTTTTAAACCCAACATGAATAGGTCTTTCCACTTCAAGAAAGAAAAACACAATATTACTTTTAAGGTCAAATAAATGTACATCGTTTTTAACATTGTTGATATAGAGGGTTTGCACATGACGTCATATCATACTCACAACACCATGTTCATGGGCCGGCAAACAAAAAGTCCCGTCACATTACAATCTTTTCGCAGTATCAAAACACCAGATCACAACTAAGATGACAAGAATATACAGTACATTTATTTAGTTTAATTTTCAAGTCATAATTTGAAGTCAATCACGAGTTACATTTGATTTTGATGTCTTGTTTACATCACAAACTACTCCGCGCTCCACCAAGATGGCGTCGAAACGGTATGCGTGTATGGTGCGTGTCGCGTCGTGCATACCCTCTATTGGATTCATCCAAATATAAGCGACTCGCAAGATGGCGCAGAGCGGGCGTTGGTTTTTGACGGCCCAAAATCAGTAAATGTTGAAATGTGTTAACAGAACAACTAAATGATTCAAAATTTACAGATAAAACTTAAAATTACAATAAAGTATGAAAAGTACAACTATGTATTAATAAAGAGAAAATAGCATGATGATGAATCAGTTTTAAGAAACATTTTGAAGAAAATCTTCCCTACTGTAAGCCTTAAAGAATAAATCAAACGTTCCCTGCAGCTTTTGCACAAGGCCTCATCATAAATAACCATACATGTCTAAAAACCTCCTGAATATTTTAAAAATCTTAACACCATGTTGTCTTTTGGGACAGTGTGGTTGATGACGTGAATTAACTAATTATTCGCTCATCCTTGAATGGATTCAAGCTGAAATTTGGATGCTAATGTAGTCACAATCACACTTTCATCACCGTGATCAAGATGTACAAAAGGAACCATACTATATCATCATTACCTTTGTTTTAATGTCATAAAAAACAGACTGATTTATAATTAAAGATACCTTTACTTTTTTCGAATGGAGAAATCAGTTTTGTATAAAATTAGTTCATTTTTAATAATTATCTACAAGACAAATGACAATTGACAATTGTGACTTTGAATGAGCATATTCTGAATAAAATAATTCCGCAACATAGCATAAATACTTTTGCTCTTTAATATCATATTTTCTGCTCTACTTCCGTTGTAATAACACCCACCAATATCGAATTACAAACAACGTCACCTGCATACTAATAATAGCACAAGTTTTGAAGGGACATTTTATACACTAAATTCGTTAGATCAAAATGAATTCGGAAACCAGATTAAAAAATCACAATCTAACAGATTTCGAATTTAATCCAATCGATTGCAATCTTTAAACTTAAACCATGCATTTCTTTTAATTTTAAATTTAGAGAGGGATGGTTTAAAATTTTAACAATTAATTAAAGCTCGATTGAATCAGAACTTGTTTATCTTTGCACTAAAACACACGCTTCGGTGTTAAGGTGATTTATATTTTGATTTTTTTTTAACAACAAACAACAGAATCATCAAGAATCAGAACTTAACCGAGACGTTGTGGGTGTCAGATTCCGCTTGTCAAATCCATTATAAACCCCCCCCCCCAAAAAAAAAAAAAATAAGAGAGAGAAGAGTTACTTGGTATGGAACTGAAAACGACTGATTAGTAGCGATAGTGTGAGCGTTAACTGACTTTAACTTACGATGACAGGCGTAAAATTCAAAACTGCAATTCGCAGGCGTCTACAATGCTTATCGTTACCCCCAAGTCGTCACAGTGTAAACGCACCTTTAGACTATACGTATACGCAACTTTGTAGGTATTAATGTATGATAATTGTATAGTATGATTGATATAACAGATAGAAATATACTATAAATATGATACTTTTTACGACTTTGATTAAAATAAAGTAAGTTGTTTTCTCTGTGTTTTTCCTCAAATTATACAAAACCTCCATTAGATTAGCATGGTTTAAGTTATCCATACCTTGTCCTCTATTTTTCATTTCTAATCAAATTTTGATTTTGTTTAAAACTTTTCTGTATAAAATTATGAACATGTAGTATACAATCCAAAATATAGGCCGATTTTTTCAGAGTCAATATAAAATTCTGACGAAAAAACAAAGCACATATTTGATTTCACCATACAGGTTATTTGGATCAAATAGAATGCGCTGGGAAATTTCTATGCTATAAATGTTCAGGACTCTTGGAACCCAACTCAACTTGTTTAATTGGAGGCGTAAGGGAATTTGAGGAGTGTGCTGATGACTGCTTTGTAAGTTTCGTTAAGTGATATGCGATTTACAACATCTTAACTTGTAATTTGTCAAAAATTACGCCGTTTAGGGTCTAATTTTGAGATGCTGTGACGAGCATGAGTACCATTTTAGCATGCAAGCGCCCCTACAGAATTTCCAATACGAAACATCCAGCAAATTGTGCCGGTGTAATGAGACTGCATGAGTGTTTCCCATAACTAGGAGTCCGGTGTAAAAGTAATCAAGATCCCCCTGATCAAAGTCCGCCTCCCATAGACCATAACGGAAAAAAGCGTGAAACTAAACTTGAGTGAGAACTGTTATCCTATACTTTAATGTATAACCCGTACAGTAAGATGAGAGGACTGTGATTCCTATTATACCGGTGTAACGAGACTGAGTGTCTCCCATAACCAGGAGTCCGGGGCTAATTGAACTAAGGCCACTTTATCTCCTATGATTTCTCTTATACAGGTTGAAATATACACTGCAGCTGGGTTAAGAATCCGAATCACCAGAGGATGTTCCGAAGAAAAATGCACTCCAATGGATGCATGTCAGTTGAAATCACGAACTGGTAAATGCAAATCGTGTTGTCAGGGGAATTATTGCAATGTTGAATTTCCAGACGTAGATGGTACCTTTGCATGGAAAACTTCAAATCAATTCATTATCATAGGCATTTCGATTATAAATATGGTCATTATACAATACAGATAGTTAGCATATGAATTAATAATTTTGACAATACAGAATTAGGGATGATTTGTTAGAAAATGTTTTTATGAACTGAAGAATACGTTACTTTGGACATTCCAAATGAACAGTATTAGTTGATCAACGAGGGATTTGTAATCGTGGGAATTTCGCTCATCATAGCTTTGATCTTTATTCTTCGATGCAGTCAGCAGATACATGCATTGCACTTCGATAATACAGGATATTTAAAGAACATGATACGGCACAAAGTTATTAGGAGTTACAAGAACATTTAGATGTGGACAGCATGCAATATTACAGACCGACCAATTATAACCATGAGCATTTTGATTAAAATAGTTGTGATCTCAAAGCTTGGATATGGTGTTCTTCGAGAGTGTTAAGGATCAAAAAAATTACTCTTGCAACCGCAATGCTGTTAAAAACGCCGAATTATTGAAAACAGCAATATTATGCAACAGGTCTTTATTAATCATAGAGGCTTCCACATAACTATATAAATCACATAGCTAATTTGTTGAACAAACATTAGTAAGATGGCTTTTCGTAAAAAAAAGAGTTTTTTAATGTTGTTTAACAAAAATAAAAACAGTAATGTGCATAGAATCAGAGAACTTGAACAACCATTTCAGCTAATTCCTATTCCTATGTCCATTGAACAAAATTTTAGATAACCAACGTGTTTATGGGTAACAGTGCGAATGTAGCAGCATTTTTATGTATCTTTATATGGTATCGTCACTGTTTATGGAGGATATATAGTATTTTAAAGATTTTTCAATTTGTTCAAATGATTTATACTATGCAAAATCTTTATATTTCAGTATCACAAACCATTCATTCTATATATTTGAAAGATCCGAGTGTGGGAAAATATTGAAATACTATTGAATATTGAATATATTGAATTTTAATGATCACACATTGGATAAAATACGTCGGATATTTACATGTGCATTGGTTTATCAATATGTTTGAAAATGGGTTGGCTGTGACCATCACCCAATTTATAATGTATTGAAATGCATCTCTCCTTGTTTCCTTGGGCAAGAAACTTTACTCTACTTGCTCCGTAGTTCGGAAGTCACGTAAAGCCGTTGGTCCCCTGTACGAATATACTCCTTCATGTAGTATGCATTTCATGCAAGTACTGTGTATCATTGATTGATTGGTTGATCTCGTCTTGCCAGAATGATGCATAGCTTTAGCAATCTACAAGTGCTAAATACATACCGTATATAATCATGATAATATAATGTTTATAATGCATAATGTTTTACCTCGAACTACCAGTACTTTAAAGGGGATGAATATTCAGCAATAGCCTACTTTCCTATTCGCGCTGAAAGTATTATATATCCGGAAATGTTTGCTCAATCGACTATACAGTGTGTCCCAGAATGAAGTTATCAAGATTTCAACACACACAATTCAAAAACCAAATTATTCCAGATAATGAAACTTGGTGACAATCATGCTTGATGTCATGACATACTGTGGTGCAAAAATAAAGAAAAGAAAATCCATGTATTAGTTTTCTGAGAGTGAGCGTTTGAAGCTCCACAGAGGTTTGGACAGTTTTCCCAGTTTGGGTAAGTTGCAAAATTTCCACGGCGATTTGCAGCATAACCATGTAACGAATAACGCCATTATTACAGACATTATCATGATAATATTTCTTCAATTATAAGTGCCTTTCTTTTCAAGATTATTTCACCTAAATCTGGTTTCTTTTTATATGTAAAAATCGCTTAATATAGTTTATTACGTAATCGTTCAGGAAAATCATTTAGCGGGCCATTTGAAAGCACGCTGGTACCCTGGTAGCAGTGGTTGTATGAATATGGTAATTCAAAGCAAAAATAACACTTCATTTGTCAATGGAGAAAAGAGTATCATGATTGACCAATACCGGGAAAGTGTAGGTATCATTGAAACAATTTATTTAACAATTCCAGGAGCCAGATATCCTCATCGCACGAGTAGCCTATCTTAAAAATGTCACAAAATGTTTAGCTTTTGGTATCAAATGACAGAAGGGAACTGTAAAAATGAAGCGTTTGGACGCCAAGGTAGAAGCCGGGTTAACATTCAATTGAACCTTTACTAAGACTGCAATGCACCATCAAGTAGAATCAACATGTGAAACAAAACAGAAATGTTGGTAAAGATGACATCCTTGCTCGCATACTTCCTCTGTGAATTACAGCTAGATTTTTACGACCTCTCCAAACTGGGAAAAGTGTCCAAATTCCTCTGGAGCTTTAAACGCTCACTTCTAGAAAATTAAAGAATTGATTTTCTTCATTTTTGCACCAAAGCAAGTGGAGACATTACGCATGATTTTTACCAACTTTCATTGTCTAGGATAATTTAGTTTTTGAATTATGTGGTATTGAAATCTTGATAATTTCATTCTTGGACACACTGTATTAATACGTTGTGCACACGACATCATCTGCGCACAACGTAATATATGGTCGGTTGCGCAGCAATGCCCGTATTTGCGGTACTTTTAATATGCATAATGGGACATACGAAAGTGGTCTATTTCTAACCATGGGAATCTTGTTCTAATCTTTTATTTCATGTTTATTCAATGTTAAATTCTTGGTTGCAAAACCGAATTACATACAACTGTACGAAATAACATAGAAATATAAACGAATTTGTAAGGTCAAAAGATATTGATACAATAATACGGTACTACCAATAAAAGGTATTCTAAAGAGGTAAAGACAAATATATAAAAGAGTTAAAATAAGCCCTAGCACTATAAGAAGCTTGCTCATAGGTTCGACATCTTGGTGTCACATGTTCGACATCTATGTGTCACTGCACAATTTCCTACCATTGCTCTTAGTAGAAGGTACAATGTATTAGCTTATAGGTTTGCTTTATTTGGGAAAGTCCTTCGGCAGAGTTCTGAAAATGATTTTCCGTCAGAAAGGGAGTTAACATATCGCGGAGATAGAATGCATATTCCTTACCAAGGACAATTATATACACCTTGCCGAAGTTGTTACAAGGTATTGCACTGTAAAACTGTTAAAAATGAATTCCAAACATTATTCTAATAATAGATATAGCCTTCCTTATAGATAGATGCAACATATGTGGAAATCAAGATAATTTACAGTATGTGACAATGTATTAATTAAATGCCTTGTTTTGAATCATGTTTTGAATTGTATTAAATTATTTATTGAAATGTGAGATCGAGTCAACATCCGAACAGTTGTTGGATTATTGGGTGTAAAATGAATACATTAAACTGATAATGTTTCTATGACTATGTTTGAAAGTGTTTTTGTTAATTTGATGTCATGTGAAATTTCCTGAGAGTATAAGGGCCTATTAATAATTCCAATATGAAAAGTGTGCTTACAAATGAAAATAATAATAAGAAAAACGATTATGTGATGTTTTGTTATGTTATGTTATATGTTATGTTGTCTTATCTTATCTTAACTTATCTTATCTTATCTTAATATACATTAATTCGGCAATATTGTTGGTAACAAGAACAGTGCCTCAATACCAACTAACACGTCCTCATTAATGATGCGTTGTACTGTATAAATAAGACACTCAATGAGGCCTCAAACCGTCTCTCGTAAATATATACACCAGTGCTATCAAACCGGACATGCATTAGAGCTGGTCATTCTTTAGAGGTCCTACAACATCAAGACATTCATTTATACTCTTTTTTAGCATATAAATTATATAAAACATTACTTGCATTATCGATATCATTTGGCAAATAAATTTCCAACTCAGAGATTCGACATTTCAAAATGTTACATCATATCAGATATTTCACTGGAGACGTGTTCTCATTTTTTATGCAGAAACGATATATAAAATTGACATTAATATGTATACCAAATTTTTATGCCTCAGCGTAGACTCTGACCGCAGATACATGGGTGCAGCAAATGGCTAGGGGCGGCTAACGGTACATGTCGTAGATAGTTCACTAGATTTTTTTATTTATACAAGGTAAAACACGATTGTTCTTCCACATATCCGTGGGTGCACATTAAAATCTTAAAATACATAAAAGACAAATTTTATTAACATACAAGGTAACAAAAGTATATTAAAATGACAACAAGGTAAGATATGATAAAACCAAATCAGAGTAATTTAATATACAGGGTAGAAATAAATATAAAATACATGTAGTATGTTCATGCTCAAATAACTAAACTAGAACCACGGACCCTGCCGCTGTTTTTATTTTCCTTGGAGGTGATTGCAATGATGACCGTGCGTTAATTATGTATTGTCCTTTGTGAAACATTGACTTATTTCCCGCAAATAAAAGTTATTTAAACTCACACTTATAATTGCATGGTTTTCACCATGCACAACAGTCTTGAGTGAGTTACAGTTAGCATTTTTATGTTGATTAAAAAATTTCCAATTTCTGAATATATACTGAAGCATATTATATCATTATTTTACTTGTACGTAATTTTTGCTTTTGTGTTTTTGCGCATTCCTCTGCAAAAGGAGAGTTGGTCGTCGTTTGGTGTTGTTTTAATACAGACAACTGCTTAATTAAATAATAATCAAAAGGACATCATTTTACTAATACCTACATTCCTTGTCTGTATCCTTTATGTGTATGGCATTCGATGTCTGAATGATACTAGCAGTCTTGTACCACTGATTTCTGAAGTTCTCTTATAGGCTCCATCGTTGTGGGCCAATTGTGTCTAGTTTAAACTTGCTCACGAAAGTTTCCTCCGATCACTTCGGTTTATCCGACCATGACGTTTGTAGGCATTCAGAGTTTTTATTAGCATCAGCTATAATTTAGACATTTTTTATTTATCAGGTTAACCATTACTAAACAAGGGGAACAATTTTGTTCTTATATACCTTCTAAGCTAAACCACCGCACTGCACATGGAGAATGACAGTATAATATTAAATGATATGTATATTGCGTGAAGGATTAAGAATTCTAGCTAGATATAAAAGTAATTTTAGTAATGTTAACATGCTGAATAAAAAATGGCAAGTATTAAGAGCAGACAGTTTGTTACGGGTATGCAAGTGGTTAATGGTAATGTCTTGGAACCGGCGTATCAATCTGCATTAATTATGCATTGTGGTGTGAATAAGACCTGTTTCATGCAAAGAGGCCGCTGGTATGTTTCCTGCAATACCACTAAGTGGTATTTATTTAGTTGTACAATAGAAACGGTTTCATCAAGAATAATATAAGTCTTATTTTATATTTATGATTTTGATATGATCACGTTTCTTTGCCTAGTAATAACAGTGCCTCTTCTGGCCTGATACTGTTGCTGCTATTACGTTGGATCTAACATGGCTGTTATTTTAGCCTCACTTCAGATATTCATATATGCGGTTGTGAATGTCACCGTGAAATATTATGAAGTTTGTTATAAACCCTGATCAAAATTAATCTTAACTGTCAATCTCCTCTTCGGAACATTAAGAATATGTCAATGCTGAGCGCTAAAAGACTTCAAGGAGTTTTCTTTTTATTTAGCTATTATCCAATTGTTTTATGATAATTCAATGGCATTGAGCTAGAACAAGAATGGACCAATACAAGTTTTACCTTTTTCATATATTTAGATTATCTTAAGATAAAATAGAAGCATAAAGCACTATATGTTAAGGGAAATATAATTAAAATAAATTGAAGTTTCACGTTTTCTCCCAGTACCTTGTATGTTGATATTCATGTCCAATTACTTCTCCTACTTTGTGTTTATAAGATAAGGCAAGATGTTTTCAAATAAAACATTTAGCTATCGTGTACAATAAAACCAATATAATTATTATGTATAGTAGTAATAACCATTTACAAGTCTTAGCCTCCGGTGTTTTGTTTAATAACAGAAAGAATGAGGATACTCCAACTTACGAGATATATATCTAGAAACAACGCCAGTGTGATATTTTGAAACAAAGATTTGATGAGGAGTACTCCAGCATTAGCCATAAATAGGTACCGATACGGAGTGGAAAGGCGTGCATCTAAACTGGCTTATGAATTATTTACTAATTCAATGAATTGCAAATGATGAACAACTCATGCCAGTGGAGTTGATGATGATCCGGCCGATATCAAGACAGTTGAATTCCTCCGAGAGATGATAGATATCTTGACGCGCTAGATTAATGGTGCAATTTATGAGAGTTTGATATTCGT
Source organism: Ophiothrix spiculata (assembly GCA_000969725.1). NCBI lineage: Eukaryota > Metazoa > Echinodermata > Ophiuroidea > Amphilepidida > Ophiotrichidae > Ophiothrix > Ophiothrix spiculata. The sequence goes on along the minus strand of JXSR01S054001.1, from coordinate 16,604 downwards.
TATGGATATGAAATGTTGGAGAATTTTGTTTAGTAAAATTGTGTAAAATATGTCTCCCGTTGTCTTTGACCAATCTTTGAGAAATATTTTCCTGTGGATTGTAAAGGGACTATTGGTGACTTCCAAATCTTGCTAAATGCGTATGGACGGAGGTAAGATATTCGCATATTTGAAATTTTGATCACGTTACTCATGTTACTTGCCTGATTGCTCTGTGTGTAGTTTAACAATGGAATGACTGCTGTACTTTTTACGATTAGATTGTAGTTAGTGCTTGTCGGTAGATTTAATCTTTTCAAATAAATATTTTTATTATGTTTTATCGTATCTTAATTATCAAATTCTATTTTTCTAGGATCTACTACAATAAAACTGTTACTTGTGTGTTTGCTAGTTGGAATGTACCTTCGGGCTTATTCTCCGATAAAGTGTGCAACTTTGCCGTTTTGGTGTCGCTCATGTTCGTGTTGCTTGTTTAACGTTGTTAAACCTATTATAAATGATTTGAGTGGTGTAGGTGATACATTAGAGTCACATTAGTAATATATGTGAAGCTAAACAATTTATCATTCCAGGAAAGTAGATAACGATTAATCTGAAAATGCCAAATCGTTACTTTTCCCCATGTCGCCAGCCATACTTTTTATGTTTTATGTGCCCCCGTTCCTAAAATATTCGGGCATATCAAACGCAATGCACACTGTTAACACAGCCCGTAATAGGTATTGATAATGAAATATAAAGTTTAATTATATTAAGTATTTGATATGGCAAAAGAGCTTTTTAAAGCATGTCGCCAATATTGCAAACAGATACGAAGCAGATTCTAAAATCGATAACAAAGTGTGAAAATGAATTTGTTGATGGATGATTCCGCATTGGGTTTATCAAGTAAACTTCAGTGTTGAATAACATATATGTTATATAGAATTATATATTTACAGTAATGATTTACAAGGATATTAATATCAAAAATACCCTATGTGACTGTCACGTCGCACAGATACGAACCGCACATTTTGCTCCCTTCTCGCAAAACGCGGTACACTATGAGCAAAATACTACACCACAGTGTAGTATGTGTAAAGCTCCTAAATTAGTGTAAAGATCAAGTTTGTAAGAAAACTAATTTTCTCAATAATGAATATTTAAAAAAAGATTCCAACAGATACGAACCGACAGATACGAACATTAGGTATAGGGAATACAATGGTTAACAATCAAGTATTTTTAAAACATCTCCCATGCACTTTTTTCTTCTTCAGAAGCCATAAGAGTATATGATTTTGTATGTTTTTCATGAGTTGTTAGTAGTCGAAATTTCAACATTTCTCTAACCAAAGTTGCACGGTTTATCGGAGAATGAGCCTTGAACGTATTGGATTTATCATAACAAGAAGTCACTCAATGCTGTAAGAAAGATGTCACCACCTGTAGCCGAATATTCCATTGTCAAAACCTTTTAATATGTATAATTCTGCGTTAATATGCCTAAGTAGTAAACCTCTGTTACACAATAACCTACTTTACGGGATGAGAACTACCATTTGACATATAAACATCCGACAATTCCGATGATGCAGCAAGACTTTAGAGACAGTCCCCAGTAATTGGTATTATGACGTCTATTTCTTCTCTTGGGTTTTGCCTGCTTTGTTTGTGTATGGTTAATTAGGTGTGTGGGGGTTGGGGGTTGGGTGGGGATGTGTGTGTTGGTGTGTGTGGGGGGTGGGGGGTGTGTGGGGCTGTATTTTGCTACACGTTTGACGCAAATTATATAAAATTGTGACCCAAATGCTCAACACGACTCATTTTGTTCCCGTTTGCAGATATTAACGCACACATCTCAGTTCTTAGTGCTTTCTTGTAACCAATGACAGCAAATAAAAGACTTCGTCGATGATCATGGAGCAAAGATTGTTTATATTGCTACCCATCTTAATGTTTTTATTAGGTAAGCAAAGCAAGGGTTTAGTTATTAAAATCATCGAAATATTAACATTTAACCATTTAATGACAACGTGCATATACCCAATTTCAACATCACTTTGACATCAAGAGCATTATAATTAACATTTTCTTTGAAACAAAATTGGACCAATAAAATTATTAAATATAAAATTGCATTTCTTACCGGAATTTTGACAAAGAAATCAAATGAAAAAGTGTCTCTTGATCTATTTTCCACTTTTACACATGCTTTATGTGCATCTTTAAATGTTGAATCTGTTATCAGCCATTAGTTTTGATTGTATTCCCCTCTATAAATGACCTTATCTGTGAACCCTCTTGAACAAGTTTCCTCAATATAGTATTATTAATATCATAATTAATCGACATTCTACAAACATGATAAGACATTATTGTGTTACCGTACATTGGCTTTTCTTGTATTAAAGGGGATAATACAGCCTTATTATAACTGTACTAAGTCATAGGTATATTATTAGATAGTTCTATAAATCCATTTATAGTATGCAGGCATAGACTTATAAATCCCCAATACGTAGATAGAACACTTACGGTACACTGGCTTCTTCAAGTGTATCGGAATGCTTAACAATAATTAGTAACTATTCCTGGTTCAACTGATATGTGCCCTATACCATTCTGAATGAGGTTTATCTACTTTAATAATACCTGTTACATTGACTTTTTCTTCATGTAGAAATGCAATGTTCATTTAATCATGTGTTTTAATTTCTTAACTTCGTAAAAACATGACGATGGATCCTTTGTTGATTTTTAAACCTATCATGAATAGGTCTTTCCACTTCAAGAAAGAAAAACACAATTTTACTTTTAAGGTCAAATAAATGTTCATCGTTTTAAAATTGTTGATATAGAGGGTTTGCACGTGACGTCATATCATACTCACAACACCATTTTCATGGGCCGGCAAACAAAAAGTCCCGTCACATTACAATCTGTTCGCAGTATCAAGGCACCAGATCACAACTAAGATGACAAGAATATACAGTACATTTATTTAGTTTAATTTTCAAGTCATAATTTGAAGTCAATCACGAGTTACAGTTGATTTTGATGTCTTGTTTACATCACAAACTACTCCACGCTCCACCAAGATGGCGTCGAAACGGTATGCGTGTATAGTGCGTGTCGCGTCGTGCAAACCCTCTATTGGATTCATCCAAATAGAAGCGACTCGCAAGATGGCGCAGAGTGGGCGTTGGCTTTTGACGGCCCAAAATCAGTAAATGTTGGAATGTATTAACAGAACAACTAAATGATTCAAAATTTACAGATAAAACTTAAAAATACAATAAAGTATGAAAAGTACAATTATGTATGATGAATCAGTTTCTTAGAACCATTTTGAAGAAAATCTTCCCTACTGTAAGCCTTAAAGAATAAATCAAACGTTCCCTGCAGCTTATGCACAAGGTCTCATCGTGAATAACCATACATGTCTAAGAACCTTCTGAATATTTTAAAAATCTTAACACCATGTTGTCTTTTGGGACAGTGTGGTTGATGACGTGAATTAACTAATTATTCGCTCATCCTTGAATGTTGATTCAAGCTGAAATTTGGATGCTAATGTAGTCACAATCACACTTTCATCACCGTGATCAAGATGTACA
>JXSR01S053990.1:35382-47056 GCA_000969725.1 Ophiothrix spiculata | reverse complement strand
TCCACGTGCAGGGCAATGACGTCAGATTTGCCTAATATATATTTTATATATAATAAAGCCCATACTTTGAGTATTAACGTGTGGTTCTCTAGTTTTGCTTTTGGATATTTATGGTTGTCCCAGGATTGTTGTCATATTTTCTATTAAATCATGCATTCATTTCTCTTCAACATGTCGCTTATATTGGTTTGTTCACTGAGGGCACATCACACAGCTGTTTGAGGAAAACGGATGCAGACACGAAGCAGGGTTAAGCACATATTACCCACGCACAGAAACTAAACTTACCAGAGCCCTTAAACATGATCCAGATATGTAATGGCCGGAGGGGTGTGGTGGTTGGATAAGGTGGATTAGGGTGTAAACTATCATAGGTGCGCCTGGCTACTGAGCATATAACTCTGTAACCCGGTGGCGCGTATGTTCAATGGTATTATAAATAAAAAGCTTAATATTACAAAAATATACCCCCCCCCATTCACCCATTGAGGAATCCCAGGTCACACATCTATGCACATACACAGCAAACTTTTTTTTCTATTAAGAAAGTAAAGCCGGGCTGCGGACCGAGAATCTGTTGTTGTTATGCACTTACAGACTCTGTACATATTAGAAAATCAATTGCCTTGGTGCTTAGAAGTCACCTGCGGACTAGTACTGTCCCAGAGGGTACTGACCTTAATTACTATACTCGAGATGACCAAAACACAGCTGTGTGCTTGCCTTAATCCCATACTGCATAATGTGTGCTGTTTATTAATATGTTGATATGGTCATCTAATTGTACGGTTATTTGAATTTACTTGTGTTGACTATCGTACTGAATCATGGGATATAGCTTGGAATAATAATACACCCATTTGGACACTATCCCATGATTCTAAAATTTTGCCCTGTGGTGTAAATCTGTAATTACAGTAGCCCGATTTGTAAAATTGCACATGTAGGTAAAACGGAATATAGTGTTCACTGCAACATGGGATTGGTTTGAATAATGATTAAAACAGGATGTTACGTCATGAATTCATAATTTTTTCACAAAATTGACCATTAAAACCAAAATAGAATTCTGATTGACAAAACGACGACTTAAATTGATACTTATATAAGATATCTACATATATGCGCTGTCGTAATCGCCGGGCGATCTTTTTTGACCAAGATATTAGGGGTAATATCCACATACGACGCCACACAATACAAGGCGGTATTCATGCTGGTGATCCAAGATATAATTTATTCGTGCTGCGCACATTGACCTACGGTGGGATAGCGTCGAGTAGCAAACTTGCTGTCTTAACGTAATTCAGAGGGCGTTTATATACAAAGGTTATGGGTTTATGAAGTATCATACTTTTGGCAGCCATTGGCATAATTCCCAGATACTTTGAGCTATTGTCATGTACCTTAGACATAATAGCAATGACCCCGCTATTCATATAATATGACCTTGGGGTCAAAATGTTAATATGCAGGGTCGCAGGAATCACGAGTGAGAATTTGTTTTAAAACTGAAATATAAATTAATATAATGACAAGTGCAAGTTGAAAGAATTATTGTACATGCATAAATAGATTGCAATTCTGAAGAAGTCTAGGTGACCTTTAACCCGAAAGGTTAAAGTTCATAGGTAAGAGATCGTTTTATCAAAGTGTTCGATCGACCTAAAATTCAATATTTATGTACTTTAGAACAACATGGAATCATTATTTGTTGATACAAAATCGCAAATACACAGTAGAAGTTGCATTCCTGGTCTAATCATTTTGACCATTCCACGTAATTTTATTGCACTACAATAATAGCCATACCGCCAGTCTTCGTTATTGTCAAGGAGGCATATTGCACACAAAATGGGTGATTGGAGTTATAAATTATTGCACTAACGCTTGCGCGGGACTTTTTAGTTGTGCATGGTTGCCAAAGCCAATGATTTATAAACACTTTATTTGGGCGATTGCAAGGTGCAGCAGAATTTTCACTCATATTATTTATCTTGATGCCGTGTGTTGTTTTTAAACATTTTATTAAGCAGATATATTTTTAAAAATCTTGCATCGATATGTACTCACATTGCAGCAAACAAAACTGTTATCGTTCAATGACAAAAAAGGTAATATTCAATATTTAGTAACTTTGCAACCACACCATATATTTTCTTTCTGCAAACGAAAGGCTGTGTTTGTGCAAAAGCTTCTTCCTGATAACACAACCTCGTATAAATAAAGGGTTCATTCATATTTTCCGTGTGTAATCGCTTGATTTTCCTGCCAGGGGAAAATCAAGATAACACACGGAAAATATTAATGAACCCTGTTCACACATATAATTTTATGTATAAAATGTAAAAATCCGGGCAAAAATTTGCCATAAAACAGTCTTTTCGATCGTGGTTTTCAAATCATTTAGTAGCGCTTAGAGCTTGTTTACCTGTCTTAAAGTTATCAAACGCGTGCGCTACATCCCGCATTCAGATCCGACGCGTCGTTGCACATGGCGACGCGAAGCGTCGCATAAAAGAACATTCGATATGAATAATCGCAGGTCTTGCATGGCCACGTCACGGCTCTCGACTAATCAAAATCTCGGAAATTACGTAAGTATGTGTGAAAAGAGTATGATACCACAAATGCATACGTGTTGATGTGTTGGAATTTATTTATTTACGCGCTTGAAAACAAAGTATTATTTTATTCCATCTATAAGATTGATTTTCCTTCAATTAATTACTTTTACAAAGGAATGTCACCAGTCCAGCCAGTTCTTTCCACGTGCAGGGCAATGACGTCAGATTTGCCTATATTGCCCAAGACCATCGAAAGGTTCCTCGATTTTTTTACGGATTTTAAAAGTCTTACAGGAAAGATTCATTTTTCAAATTTAATGAATGTGATACCTGATATCTTATCTTGCAGTTTGTATTGGTCAATATACATAGAATTTGGTAAAACAAGCTGCACGTAATTATATGTGACCTCATGATTTTAATTGCTTAAAATTGACAATTTTGTTAAAAATGTAATGAAATGAAGAATTTTTATTCCCAACAGTCAAACATAGACTTATCTTATTTAAAAAACTCGAAATATTTTTATCCACATCTTCATTTTTTATTTGCATTAACCTCCTTGTGATTACAAGGGTTCGAAGTCCGAACTATCCGACAGGTCACGTCAAGAAAAAATATCGCAAGCAAGTCCTTTTAATATTGATCGTCAGAGCTAAAAATAAATTGCTCATTAAGATCTCATTTGCATAAGATCTAAGTACTGACTTGTTGAACAAACAAAATTTATATAATGTACCGTTTATGTTATGTTGTGTTGGAAGAACTGTGAATTTATATCCCATCGTATGAAATTTAACTTTTGGTTTACCCGTTAAATAACGCTGAAATCGTTTGTAAAAAGTACTTATCACAAAAACGCAACCTCATCAATAAGTCTATATGAATTGGTCTGTGTATTACAGACCTATTTGACCAATATGTATGAGTCATATGATTCAATATGGCATCTGGTCTGACCGGAGAGGCACCAAGGTATTTGGGGTGCATGGGACCTAAAGCATAGAAAATCTTCTTTAAGTAGTCCAGCACAGACGGGGTAAAGGAAATAGTGACTCTCAGCTATCAGTATTTCCTTTGAATTCTCTGTGAGTTTTAAAGGGGGCGCTGATGTACATGCTGATTTAGTTCCAAGAGCATTAGTTACCGATTTTGGCTATCTCACTTTTTATTTTGAATTTAATGCCGCTATTTATTCTTAACACTGCATTTTCTTTCCTTTGTTTTCCTTTTTTATTTAGACTTAAGGATGCGTAAAGCCATACTTGTTTACCTGACCGAGGGCATAACGTCCGACCCCACGACAAGACCTCCTGTCTGCAAAAAGTAAAATGTTGGTTTTTTTTTAGCCTAAACGCTATATTTTATTTCAATTTTGAAATGGTTGTCATCATTGTGGTTGTCATGAAGGTATTTATAGGTTTTAAGCAAGAAAAATTGCAAATACAGTTTTTATGTGAGATACGAGGTTTTTGCATACGATGTTTTATCATGAGATTTTGTGCTGCTTAGAAAATTGGGCCATCAGTGGGTTTAGGATGAAGATGGGCTTACAAGGTTTTGTCACAACAAAATATAACTTCTCAACCACAAAATGGTACCGAAAACGTATTTTGACCAAAATGTGAGATACGAGGTTTTGTCGTGGGGCCGACGATAACTGATTTTCTTTTCTTTTAATGTACCAGAGCCTGTGATTGTGTCACTAATGCCTTGGTCACAATTACTTTTGCAAGAACTTACAGTCTCCTTAGGCTCTGCCCGACTTACATAGACCATAACAGAATAAAGCGTGAAATAGTGTAACCTATATGGCACAAACTCCACTAGGGCCTGCAATTTACATGGATGTAGATTCCAAAGATGCTCACAAAAAGCGAGGTCGTGTACATTGACAGGGCCGGCGACTTTGTAGGACGTGGAGTTATGACGCAAGGTATGACGCACAGTTGAATACGATTTTCAAGTCTTCACGTGTCCCAATAATAAGGAGCTTTCGGTTTCAAGATGGGTCACTCTAGCGACGATGGCAAGATCATCGTGTCAACTGACACAAGGTCACAAATAGCTCATAACATATCTAAATGTTTGCATTCCACACTCATGCACTTGCATCTTTATCCACTTATAAGTACCTCTTGACCAGTGTCGTAGCCAGACTTTTTGTTCAGGGGGCAAAGACATTTCGTCCTGATTTTTTTCCTGATCTTCCCCCGACGGTTGCACGTTTCTTCCCAATTTTTCCTGGCAACAACCATTTTCGTACACCCAAAATAAATTCAAGTCGATTTTAAAAACTGACAAGCCAAAAAAAAAAGTTCAGTGTTTCCTGCACATCTCTTGACACGATTTCTGCTTTTCCCCATGTTTCCTGTCTAGAAGTCATGCAGCTGCTCTCTCGATTTTTCCCGCTCGCTGTCAGGGGTGGGGGCAGACTCCCTTACCCCGTGCTGGCTACGCCACTGCACTTAGTACGCAATTTATTGGGTAACTACATTGTATTGCATTACATCTTAGCATAACCAACGATACCCAGATTTAGACTCGTTGAGTCAATGTCGAGTAAGATTTGCTCTGTGTTGAGTAAGATTGACTTAATCGAGTAAGATTTTAATCAAATCTTCAGCAAGATTTTTCTCAACAATTACCTGTTAGCTGGACAGAAAGTAGTCGATCGCCCCCTACATTTTTACTTTCATGTTCTTCATGTTCTTAGCACAGTTGTTTGACATCAGAATCAAAGAAGCATCATCCACTGCACTTCAAGTATTCTTTTCCATATTAGGGCTTCGTCACACATCACGGTATAAAGCCAAAACGTATGAATAAAGTACATTGTATCGGTCATTGAAGTATATCGATTGTCAAACCAGAGTACGTTATTCGTACTGACTTGTCAAACACAGCGACGTTCAAATTCAGGAGCTCGAGAGTCGTGCGATATTCCACTAAACAACACGGGCTCCCCAAATCTGTATCCCAGTCAGTTGTAAGGACTTCGACCTACTCTGGAATAGCGTCAAAACCATGAAAACGCTGTACCGATATAAGAAGATAAAAGCCTTCTTCTTCTTGAATGCATTTGGAGCCATTTAAAGCAGAACACAAAGACGTGTAGTGCTGACTATTTGCCGCCGAGATAGTAAATCACCTTGTTGTTGAAAAGGAGCACCCTATGTTATTTCCACATGTTTACGCATAATTTGGTGGGGAAAAAATGTAAAATTTAAGGAAGTCATTGGTGTGAGGGCTCGTCAAAGGCATTGATATGGGGTGCTGATAAAACGCCATTGTTCATTTGTTTTTATCCAATTAAAATTAAATCTTTCAATTAATTTAGATTCACCTTTACCCCAAATTTTACTATCAAATTGGCTTTAATTTTACATCAAAAAATTAAAAAGAATATTTAAAATTTAAGTCCACTCAAGTGCACTGCAGGTATGACTGAAGCATATGCTAAAGAAAGAACGCTACATGGTGTGACCTAAAAAAATTAGTTAAGACACAAAACAATAGACAAAGGCACCTTATATGTGAGGTTGTTAGTTGTGTTTTGCAGAATATGAGGTATGTGATGGCTCACCCCGAAAGGGGGGACTTTGAAGATGATATCAATTTTGATTGTTTTTTCATTTCATCTGTAGCAGCATTTTTCAAGCTTTAAAATGACACCTTGTTGAAATTGATCAAGGCGATCAAATTTTACAACAGAAAATCTGCTGGAAATGCTTATTATTTTCTCTATTTTTTGCTGCCTATTTTCACCTGTATCTTGAAAGGTTTTCTGTCGCGAAGTCCCCCTTTTCGGGTGAGTCATCACATATGAGTAATAGATCACTAAGATTGGGAACCAGGGTTCATGATAAGTAAACGCTGTGTCACGCACGGGATGTTTTGCGCAAGAATGGCATCTTGTCAATCTTCTTCGGAATCTTGATTGCTCTTTCAACTCTTTATAACCCTTTATTGCAAAGCCGCGAATTCGGTGAACGCAATTTTCTTGATTAAATGAGTAATTTGTTAGGGAGCAATTGAAGTAACGCCATAAAGAACTGAAAACTGGAAAATAATTTCAAAAAGGAAAACGAATCCAATTATGGATTTAAAAAGAGTACAGAATGTTACGAATTGAGATATAGAAATATTTCTTGAACAACTTTAAAACTACGAATTGTCTCAGGATTAACATATTGGTTATAAAATTTAGATTAAACTGCAAGTTGGTAGTAATTTTACCAAGAAAATCTTTCAAGTAATGCAAGCCCACAATTAGTACTTAGTCTTTGCCCTAAATCCGCCTGCTGCAGCGAGACTCGAACTAACGACCCTACTGATTTGGAAACCTGTGCTATTTCGCTAAATCCTTCTTCCTGATTTAATGTGATAGCTTTACTCCGGCGTATCCTGATTAAACATGTTAGAACACCAAACAATAGAGTACGAGTGAGAGCCAATCTGCATAATATTGTGAGATAAGACATTGTGTGACAAGTCATAGGTCTATTAGACCACGCCAAACCAACCACACCAGCAATCTAGATACCAGGGTACATATTGAGATGATTTCCAGGCCTTACATTTCAACAGCTCTGTAATCATTTCCTCCAATTCTGATTCTAGTCAACATTTTGGCATGACATCTGATTCTACAAGTCACAATGAGCACATGACTATTGATTCATAAGACCTAACATCTTACATATGATCACAATTAGTATGATCAGGTTGAATATCATTTTATTGACAGATATGCTGTTCAAACCATAATTTTTCACGAAAACAGGAAATATTTTACTAATCAGTAGATTTCTTTTTATTTTAAATATAATTCATAATACATGACAGAACTGCTCGTCAACAGTTTTGTTGCTGAGCTCGGTTTCAATATTTATGAAAAACTATAACAGAACAGCTCATCAACAATTTTGCTGAAGATTTGTTTGTATATACCTTTATTCAAATTGTAAAAAGTAATCAAAAATAATGTCAAAAAGTAAAACTATTATAGTTTTCAAAATAAATATCTTAATTCATTGCAACGATCACACCTCGTAAGAAAGCATTGTTTCTTTGTACGCTTTCAGCGCAATTGCATGTCTTGCCGACTTTTCATGTTATTGTTAAGAATGCAACGACCGGTTAAACCATTTACTAGACTCTTTTTTTTAATTTCGAGTTTTAGAGATCTAAATAAGTAATATAATTTTAACCGAAAGCTAAAACAATCCATTGCGGTATTACGAGCAAAGATTTTCTAAATTACCAGGAAGCGCTAAACACACGAGATAATGAAATGGGATCTCCATGAGAACACTATGCTGTCTGAATGCGCCATCAGTCGTTCAACAGAAATTTGGCAAAATTTCACTACCAAATAATAGAGTTGGCTTTAGTTTTACATCAAATATCTTTAAAAGAATATTGACATTGTTTGTAATTCCAAGAGTTTAAAAAGTAAAAAAAAAAGGCTTTATTCGCTTGAGAGTTATTAAATTTCTGACGGAATAACGAATGACCTTGAAGAAGGCGGGGTCCATACAAGTGCACGGTATGTATGACTGATGCACACGCGGAAGAAAGAACATGATATGCAGTTTGACCTAGAACTAAAAATTTGGGTGAGACACAAAACAATAAATAAAGGCACCTTGTATGTGAGGTTGTTATTTGTGTTTCGCAGAATATGAGGTTATATGAGTAATAGATCGTTGAGATTTGGAACCAGGGTTCATGATGTATAAACACTGTGTCACGCACGGGATGTTTTGCGCAAGAAAGGCATTTTGTCAATCTTCTTCGGAATCTGGATTGCTCTTTCAACTCTTTATAACTCTCTATTGCAAAGCCGTGAATTCGTTGAACGCTATTTACTTGAAAAACTTTAAAACTGCGAATTGTCTCAGGATTTACGTATTGTTTATAAAATTCAAGATTTAAGTACAAACTGCAAGTCGGTAATAATATTACCAAGAAAATCTTTTAAGTGATGTAGGCCCAGAGCACTTAATTTTTGCCCTGAATCCGCCTGCTGCAGCGAGACTCGAACTAACGACCTACTGATTAGGAAACCTGTGCTTTTTTCGCTAAATCACACGAGATCCTTCATCTTGGTCTAATGTGATAACTTTACTCCGGCGTGTCCTGATTAAACATGTTAGAACACCAAACAATAGAGTGAGAGCCAATCTGCATAATATTGTGAGATAAGACATTGTGTGACAAGTCATAGGTCTATTAGAGCACGCCAAACCAACAACACCAGCAATCAAAACACTAGGGTACATATTGAGATAATTTCCAGGCCTCACATTTCAACAGCTCTGTAATCATTTCCTCCCATTCTGATTCTAGTCAACATTTTGGCATGACATCTGATTCTACAAGTCACAATGAACACATGACTATTGAATCATAAGACCTAACATCTTACATATGATCACAATTAGTATGACCAGGTTAAATATCATTTTATTGACAGATATGCTGTTCAAACCATAATGTTTCACGAAAACAGGAAATATTTTTCTAATCAGTAGATTTCTTTTTATTTTAAATATAATTCATAATACATGACAAAACTGCTCGTCAACCGTGTTGTTGACGTTTTAAGTGTATTTACCTTATTCAAAATGTAATCAAAAACGATATCTAAAAATAAAATATAGTTTTTAAAATAAATACATTAATTCATTACAAACGATCTTACCTCGTAAGAAATGATTGTTTCCCTGTACGCGCAATTGCATATCTTGTCGACTTTGTATTAATGTTAAAACTTCATCGATAGGTAACAAACTATTCACAAGACTCTTTTTTAAAATTTCTTGTTTTAGAGCTCTAAACAAGTGATCTTATTTTAACTGAATGCTAAAAAATCCATTATGAGCATAAACTTTCTAAATTTTCAGGAAAGAGCTAAACACTCGAAATCGATAATTAAATGTGATCTTCACGAGAACACTATGCTGTCTTAATGCGCCACCTGTCGTTCAAAAGAAAACATTCGGAGACAAGTAGAATATATCAACAAAACTAATAAGGTATGCAATTTGGCCAAATTTCACTACCAAATAATAGAGTTGGTTTTAGTTTTACATCAAATATCTTTAAAAGAACATTGACATTGTTTGTAATTTTCAAGAGTTTAGAAAGTAAAAAAAGGCTTTATTCGCTTGAGAGTTATTAAATTTCTTACGGAATAACGAATGACCTTGAAGAAGACGGGGTTCATAAGTGCACTGCAAATATGACTGATGCCCAAACGAGTGAAAGAACATTACATGAAGTATGGCCTAAAAAGAGCTAACGACACTATTGACTTGGAAACCTGTGTGCTATTTCGCTAAATCACACGAGATCCTTCATCGTGATAACTTTACTCCGGCATGTCCTGATTAAATATGTTAGAACACCAAACAATACAGTACCAGGCAATCTGCATAATCTATTAGACCATGCCAAACCAACCACACCAGCAATCAAGATACCTGGGTACATATTGAGATAATTTCCAGGCCTCGCATTTCAACAGCACTGTTATCATTTCCTCCCATTCTGATTCTAGTCAACATTTTGGCATGACATCTGATTCTACAAGTCACAATGAACACATGACTATTGAATCATAAGACCTAACATCTTACATATGATCACAATTAGTATGATCAGGTTGAATAACATTTTATTGACAGATATGCTTTTCAAACCATAATATTTCACGAAAACAGGAAATATTTTTCTAATCAGTAGATTTCTTTTTATTTAAATATAATTCATAATACATGACAGAACTTCTCGTCAACACTTTTGTTGACAAGCTTTGTTTTAATATTATGAATGAGTATAACAGAACAGCTCATCAACAATTTTGCTGAAGATTTGTTTGTATATACCTTTATTCAAATTGTATAAAGTAATCAAAAACAATATCTCCAAATAAAATTTACAAAATAAATATGTTGATTCATTACAAACGATCACACCTCGTAAGGAATTATTGTTTCCCTGTCCGCTTTCAGATATCTGCCGACATAAAGTCATGTTAATGGTAAACATTAGCCCATTTTAAAATATCATGTTCTAGCTCTAATGTTTAACAAATTAGCTCTTTTAGTTCATATTCTAGAGCTCTAAATAGATCACTATTTTGAATTGATTGCAACAAAAATGCCATTGCATTACAAACATACATTTTCTAAATTTTCAGGAAAGCACTAAACAATCGAATTAATGAAATGTGCTCTTCTTGAGAACACTATGCTGTCTGGATGCGCCATCTGTCGTTCAACAGGTGGTATTACAATAACATTCCATAGAAACAGCATCTCACAAGGTGAATACCATAGAAGCTTAATATAAAATTGAATTTCTGCGTTTCACAATTGCTTTAACTGGAAATTTACTGCTAGTTTATTATTTCTATATGGATCTAAAATCATGAAATTGGAGGTAAGTGTTTGAACATTATTCCATTATTTCAAAATATCTGCAATAATGTTTTTAATGATTTTTTGTTTTTGTGCTAAAAACAATGATTTCTTAATTAAGGATATTTATTATAATCACATGCTATACAGCGTGGTACATGGTTGATTGACATTTTAAACCTGTACATTATGAATTCATGACTTAACCTTTTGGTTGATTTCCAGAACCGGTATAATTGTATTAATTTATGTGAAAATACCAGGTTGCAATCAAGCAAGGCATTGATTAAATTTACTATTATTATTATTTTCTTTAAAAAAATGTTGTCACAACAATGTCACAGAAATGTACAAGTTTATAGGTTTTTTTTTAAATTAGAGCATCAAACCTCATTAATATTCATATGGATACCAATCTCAAACCGACCTTTCCTGTTTTTTTTTTCCAATAATAAAAAAAGGATAAGCAAAGTCAGTACCCGCTACGGCCAACGGGTTATGTCCTTGGGCAAGGCATTTAATCCTCATTGCTTCGTCTACCCGAGCGTTATTGGGAAGCTGTTATGGGAAACATTACAATCTAAGTGCAGATAGGGTGCGCGCTTGGCCAGCGACTCCTAGGTGAATGCGAAATGATTGTGACGGTTTCCTGACGGCAGCGTAATAAAAGGCATCAGC